>JBCAUA010039400.1:0-42432 GCA_038406235.1 Peronia verruculata | reverse complement strand
TAGATAGATAGATAGATAGATAGATAGATAGATAGATAGATAGATAGATAGATAGATAGATAGATAGATAGATGAAAACAATTGGAAGAGTATAACTATCAATTCAACAATAGTGGGACATCAAAATCTAATGAATCGTAATTCACAAAGACATAAATATAACAAAACGCTAAGGCCTTGGTCCTTCCAAGCACCCTGTGGAAATTGAAATTGTCTCTGCCTGCAGGCGGCACTTTGGAATGAACCAGTCCTATGTACTTTTACTGCTCATTTTTAACCTTTACATCATTCTGCTCTCCATCTTTCAGTTTGAATCCGTTTCCACTGCCAGAAACATGAAGTTCATTATATCATCGTCTTTAGCTTTCAATTCCTTAAAAATCTTTCAGCTGTGGACAGCAGAACATCCAACATACTCCTGGTATTTTAAATTATCTGTGAGCAAAGGATGTACAGTCCAGATCAAATGGTTTGAAACGATCATTAAAATGTTGGTGGTGAAATACCTGGTGGTTACAGGGTTTAATTAGAATTAATTAAAAATAAATACAGATAGTGAAAGCCCGGATGAATAAGGGCTATTATGGTTAATAATATTATAGTTTAAGAATATACATCAGGCGATTCTCCCTTGTTAGTAAACTGAGCCTGGTATTCTCCACAAAGAATTTAATGAAAACAGCACTAGTACTCAGCTATAAATAACTGTAATATTAGGATACATTTTGGTAACAGGCCCGAGGAGATATTTATATGTCTTTCTAGATTCCCCCTAAGCATACACAGCAGCTGCTGCCTGTTATAAGAGATTGAATCTCTATCAATTTGAAAATCTTATTCAATGTGACAATTTTAACCAATTTAACCTAGGTCAAGTCAGGGCATGTGACGTCAATTGTCTTTCCCAAATATATAGATCTACATAAATATAATGTTGACAATGATAGAAAGACCACACGTTGTTCTTTATTGATTCTGGGCAGGTGAATCAGGAAATTGAAGTATTTCGAAAGAAATGAACTTTGGTTGCATGTAAGATCTAATCGTGCAATCTACACATATCAAGCTGAGACAATGGTTCTGGAGTCTGTTTTGTTTTGATTCTACTCCTGATATTTGTATCTATACAGTTGGGATTGTCAATGTATTTTGTATAATATGTACATTCTTACCAACTTTGAATGCAATTAGCTTATGGGGGCATAGTTTATCTTATCTTATCTTAGGTATTTTGTTAAGGTTAGGTTTTTTGTAGGCCTTTCAGTCTGTCTGATTAAGACTATCTCGGCCATTTCTTGCAAGTACGTCGGGCCGCGGCAGAGATTGGCATCATCTCCGTGTCAGCATCACAAAGATGTCCTGAGGAGCAACTTAAAAGGACTGCTTAAAGATAGAAATTAATGCCTTTATCGTTTTACAGTTAAATTGTTTCCGTCCGCCTTCCCCTAAATGAGAGCATGGGGGAAAATGTGAATTGAAATAACAAATAGGAATAATTATATTTTAAATAGCACCTGTCCATGTGGAGCGGCCTTAAGAGGATGGCTTTCCCCGCTGCCGGGAACCTCATGGCTCTGACACTCAGACATTCATTCCCAACCATCGCCCGGCAAATGATGGACCTTATAGTTTGAGGCATTTCGTTTCCAAGTATAATATATTTGATCCCATAATTCTGGGGATTATTAAGACCTTGCCAAGTGTCAAGGTCTGCTAGGAGATGATCAGTAGTTATTATACTTTATCTGGAATGCTGATTCGTATCAAACATTAATTTTCACAATGATCCCCAAACCCCGGAGCTATAGGTCGTGATTTTGTTATCTATATTTAGCAGTCCATTGAAATGTACTGGTCTTAAGCAAATTAAAAATTCCTGACATCTCAGTTAAATTCTATATTTAATCTAGTGCGACAGATTATTGAGGGTCAAATACTGTGACTTGGCCCATGCCTAGGAGCCTTAGCTCTATGTGCAGTGAAGCGAGGAGTGTGCGTCTCTATAGAGCTGAATGAAATAAACCTTCCACCAAGTTAACAAATAAAATGATTTCTCTTAACAAATACTGTTTTGTTAGATGTCACGTACATCCAATGTGCAGAGTGACACACAATGTAAGTTTTTAATAGAAATAATTCTTTCAAAATCAAGAGTGTCAATTGGACCCCACTACTGGAAGTTACCATAGGCCTATAATTATTGCTATTCTGTGTAGTTAGATATTGTCTTGACATTCTTAATTTTCTAAAAAAATACTTGAAGTTTTTTGTTAATATGTGTCTATGTGGACACTTGTCTTTGATTTTTCATTCAGTCGTCTCTAATGGATACATGGTGAAAATTAGTGCACAAGTATTATTTTGTTCTAGATCTGTAATGTTATTATTTTTTTTTTCTTTTCTATATCTATTCTATTCTCACTTGTTTGATTTATGTATCTTACAAACGTTCAATACATTAATTAAATTTAGAGCTGGGAAAAAAAAAATAGAGAAGCCGTTTTATTTTCGCCCCCCAAAAAGTATCGTCTGCTGATGTGCAGACGGTAATGACGAAATATAGGTTGTCCTGTATTCTGACCTGTTCAAGCACCGAAGCGGGGCGAAGAAAGTCTTTCAAATCAACCAAAGGATTCACTGATGTGTGAAACTCTAGCACAAGATCAGGTGATGTGGGCATTCAGGAATGAGAACGACGTCAGACATTTACCTTTCATTTACTAAATATCAGAATGTTTTGATAGTTTTTGCTATTGCATTTAGAACGATTGTAGAATTTCATTGGGGCTTTACTTCTGTATTTGTTGCCTTTTTTTAAGATGCTCTCGAAAGTAAGCTGAGATATGAAATTACACAGCTGAATGCGCGTCCACGACTAGAGGCAAAAACGGCTGTTTGCAAAGGGCAAACGAATCGTGGAAAAGAAGATATAAATAACGCTTAGGCCGAACCAATGTATCATCTTTTAATGTGAAGAACATTACATAAAGTGCAGCATCATCTGAATGAAGAAGTCGACCTTTCAGCACTGCCTGCTTTCCGGGTTAACAATTTTGAATCAATCCAACTGCACAGTTATATAGACTGTGGGAACATATAGTTTTAAACACGGAATTGTAATGGGAACGCTCTGTCAAAAAGAACGAGGTTGGATCTCACCTTGCCAAATCTCACTAACCAGAGATAGGAGGATGGCGAAGTCACCTTTGGAGGAGAAGAACCGGAGCAATATGAGCAAATAGGAATACAGAAGAGAACTCTAGAGCAAAAACTAACAATATTCAGCAACGGTTTGGGAATTAGGTGAACAGAAATATTCAGTTCACAAAAAGAAAAAAACAAACAGACAAACAAAGAGTCCCAAAATGAGGGCTGAATAACGCAAGATTTGTCAGAGAAAGGGTGAAGGAAAAAAGTAGCAGCAAATAAAGAAGCTCAGTTAGAACCTGCATTTGCCTGCCTTAGAAATGACTCTCAATATCCTCTTTTCTGACCCCCGTCAGCTTGCACGGTTCCTCAAGTGACACTCCCGTCTCTGGCAGACTCTGAATGGCGTACACGAGCCGTGGAAAAACCTGCATTGTCTGATCGTGATCAAATAGAATCTCACGCGCTGGCGTCATAGTTGCACGGGACCCAAGGGGTTAAATCGTGAATAAAAGTTAAAAGACGGAAGCCTCTCCGGGCCCTGGGCTATTGGCATTTCATTTGGTGGACTTCTTTCTTGGCTTTCTTTGAATTAAATAGTTGGCTGTTTTTTGGTTTATGAAAAGCTTGATACAGTTAAATAGCTATTTGAATCTCGCCCCCTCCCTCTCTCTTTTTCTATGTTCTATGCCATGGGGGTATCTTCGAAGAGAAGGGGAGCGAAGGTTCTCCAGTGAAGCTGTTATAATAAAATCTGGTCAAATATCTCCAAAGGTACTTGACTTTCTCCAAAAAATTACATCTACTTTTTGAGATATCATCCCCCTTCATTGCCGTTATTAATCATACGGTTGTATTTTGTTTCACACTCACTCTTTTGTTGCTTTTCTCAGCATTCAATATTAGGTACCGAAATCCAAACAGATCAATTAACTGAATCAATAATATCTGAGTTTTTCCCCACAACTTTGCACCACTTGCACTCAATAGTCAATCACCTGACCTTATCGATTAAGCTCCTTTTCAGTCTTGTTCACGAATCAACATTAGGGACAACAGTTTCTGCTTCAGTTTCTGTCATGTCAAAACAACCTTTCCGTTATCTTTAGACTGGCAGTTGCTAACGCTTGATTGATTTCTCTGATCGGCTTAATGTTTAAAAACTGCACCATTCTGACCTTATTTCTGAACAGTATACAGTGAAGAAAATGATATGTTTCAAAGCCGCTTCCACCTAAATAAGATCTGACCAAGTAGAAATACGAGAAACTATATTTATTTACAGTCATAATAACAGGCTGTTTTTAAAAGTAGTTCCCTTTTGACAGACTCGTTAATCGTGTGAATGGTTTTGTAGCAACGTTCTGGAGATATGAATATTTCTCTTAATTAGTGAAATGATTCTCAAGACTGCTGGAAATATTCTGATTATCTATGTTTTTGCAGTTCATACTCAGAGCACAGCCAGGAATGTCACTGAGCTTCGCTCTGACACAGGACAACCAGAATGTAACGTATGATTAGCCTACAATAGTCAGTGACATCTCTAGCGGCATCGCTGTAGGCCTTTCTCATCTTTTATTTTCAGATCATAGCCTACAGTATTACTGAAAATGGTGGGTTTGGCAAATCTTCCCGACTGATATTTGACAGTTACTTCTGTTCCTCATTAGGCCCAGTGTTTATAAAATGTACTTCGACCCATTTGCACAGTAATAAAGTGTTCCAGTGAGGTAGTGATGCTAACACTCTGTAGGGTGATACAAATATGATTAGATCTTTTCGGAGATAAAAAGCCAGCTGAACCATTGCATTGCTCTGATAACAGTTTGGCAATGGTTAGTCAGACTTAAGTTCCTGCCATTTCCATTTAAACGTTAAGGCTAAGGCTAGGATTAGGGTTAAGCTTGGTGTTAGGTCAGTTTGAATTAAGTCCAGCTAGAACTTGAGGGCTATACCCACGTTAGTTCAGTTAGCCATCCACTTTTTCTTATATTTAGACTTACCACCAAAGCCACTAGTTTTCTTTTGAAATCATCTTGGGTTTGAGATCTGGGTGAAACGTCTTCATATCTTAACACTAATATAAGTCTTTTTTTTTTTTTTGTGGCCATCAAGAGCTGACAAAGACATGTGATTTTCAATCTTCACATCAAGGAAACAACTCCTTGACTGTAGTGATTCTAGTTGTCCTAATGATTTCTATCACAGGTTACATGCATACTTGATCTAGCTGGCTTTGCTTTGAGAGATAGTCCGATGTAAAAAAAAAATATGTAGGATCTTTCACAGATACATTCCCTTAGATGAGGCCGCTATGACAATGTCTGTATTTGCTAGGTAGTGTGAGCATGGCAAGTGCAAGAAGTGCTCGCTCACTCGATAAACAGATCAAGTAAATTGTCCCTTGGTCAACAATACATGCCAGGGGAAGCTTCATCGATATCGGTCGATAGCCAGCCTTCCCAGTGCAATCTCGCGGATCACCATCACATAAAACTAATTCATATATTTCCAGATGTAAAAAAAAAAAAAAGGTTTAAGTTAGTTTGGTTATTACCTCACATATTGATGTAAATTGAAGAAACGCGGGAATGACCTTTTATCACCAGTAAATATCAGGAAGAATATCGGTGAAAATGGACATTCGGCACATAATCTATTCTTTCACCTCGCACCCTATTGATATAATTATAATCTACCCACAAGAACAAAACTTTCTGATTCAAGCATAAGCCATTTCAGTCAATATAAACAAAACATCAACTATCAGACCACGTTATCACACTCAACCTTGGATTTCTCTGCTCCAGTCCAGCCACTTACGACTCATTCCCACTGGTCTCTAGATATCCATAAAACCGCCTATTTCAAACTACGTGCAACAAAACAGCATAGATATCCGAACAACGTCTTTGATCTTGACAGTGACACACTCAACAATAGTGGTTTGAAGTCTAGCAATGTCTTTCAGTGTCCTCAAGTTCCTGGTTGTATCGCAATTCCGGATATCTCTCGGCAATGTTTCCCTCCCTCTAGTGACTGGTCATCTCTTGTTAAATGACCCATTACACTTCTCATTCCAGTGCACCCCCCCCCCCTTTTTTTTTCTCTCCCTCTCTCTCTCTCTCTCTCTCTCTCTCTTGACCTTCCTGGCAGCTTTGTGTCAAGTGTTCCTTTCGTTTTAACAGATTTAATCGCTGTCGTTCTCGCCCTCTCTCCTTCCTCTCTCTCTCTCTCTCTCTTTCTTATTGATTATTTTAGTCTACCACCTTCATATTATATGATAATTCAAATGGACTTTTAACAGCCATTCTCCACTACTCCTTTAATCACAAATTTGCATTTTTTTTGTTTTTTTGTTTTTTGCTCATTTTACACTCCTTCCCTGATGTTAGACTTCATCCCTCAAATTATATTTCCTTATTTTCTTCAACAGTTAATTTTCAAGCACGCCCCGAACAATATCAGCCAATTCTATCATTAATATCTCCATTTTTCTCCATCTTCCACACCCCATTCCCACAACGTTCATTCATGCATTAAAAAAAGCGTCTGTTTCTTTCTTCTCATCTTCCATTTTCTTATCACGACATAAATCCTGAGCCAGACAGTCACCAGCCAACAGTCACCATGACTATAGTTAGGTTCTTAAATGTTTCTATATTGTGTGTACTTTACGCCAAAAATAGGTCTAAACGGATCAAAGGTCTGCGTTAGTTTCTGGATTTGATAGCGTTAAATTGTTATACTTACACCAATAAAACTTTCCACCCAAATCTCTCCTGCCCCCATTACAATTTTTGTCATACATCACTGCATCTTAATCTGCTTAACCTTCTGACTGTGTAGTTTAGGACCACTGCGATGTATATGACAATTTGTGCAAACTCCAAGATCTAGTGCTTGCCCAGTTTTACTCTGAAAAAAAAATCACTTGCCCTCCGAACATTTACTTATCCAGAACTCCTGACAAGGATTTGGGAAATCCTCTGAAAACTTTAACTATGGTTCCCGCAACCTCGTTTGCCAATACAGCAAACTTTCATTAGTTGTATTAATATTAACAGATGCCAACACCAACGTAGTCACTGTCTTTAATACTGAAGCAATTAATGCTGGTCACAGGGTCAAATCGCCGTTAAAGGGTTAATTTTTTTCTGCAAGACTTACCACCGGGTCAAAAAGGAGAAATTGGCAAACATTCGAACAAAATATACCCGGCTCTCCAAATATTGGAGCAGAGACGCAAAATAGAACTTGGCCTGGGACACTGGCCTAGCGGCAGCGGCAGCCATTGTGACTAAATGGAGCGTGACCTACATCAGGACGGAATCAAAAGAGCAGCACCCCCCGTTAGGGTAGCACTGGAATTTCCAGTCACATCACCCCGTAAAGCTGCATCTGTAAACATCAGTGCATAGAATCGATGAAGGTAATCGACAACATCGACAGACTGAAAAACAAAACTCTTACGATCAAAGTGGACCGGTGTACAGATTGTCTCCACTTGTTCGACTAGAGGCTGATAGAAGGTACTCTAGGTTTGCATGGACTGGTCTATTGATCTTGACAGGGAAACGCAACATCTTCATGCATGTTGTTCAGCTCTGCAGCTTGTTTGCTGTTTCATCGTTTTTTGTTTTTTTTTTTGTTTCGTGTTTCATTAAAAATACTGATTAAAAACATTTAAACTCACTGATAATGATGTAGAACGTCTCGCATCATTACGATATGGGACAATGACCATAATAATGTACAAAGCGTCATGAACAAAGCTCATAGTGCGCTCAAATATCTCTGTTTCAGCATGCACTGTTATTTGTTTATACCTTTCCATACCCATCTTTCTATAACCACACTGAAGCGTCCACGCCTATCATAGTCATTTTTCGTTATTGATTAATCTTCTGGCCATCTTTATGTCTCTCAAAGTTCAGCTAATACATAATGAATATTAATGTAAGAGAGGAATGAACTTACTAAATATAGTAAATTATTACCAGTATGTTCAATGAATGCCAGTTATAGAGTTAAGAAACACTCTCAGAGCATTTGAAAAACTGGAAGAGAAAAGATGTCGATTTGGCTCACACATAAAGAGAAATGTTAGTTATCAAAGCTCTTTGACGTTGAAGACTGTTTCAATTTGCTCATCTTGAAGAAAACATTGGATTTTGTTTTTGCACTTCTGAGTAAATATGATCCTTGCCTCGTTCCAACATTTTTTATCGGTATTTGCCAACACAAACTTTTTTTTTTCTATAAGTTTGTTAAACCAAGAAATAAAATGTTTATCTGTAAACGCTATTATTTTCGGTTTTTTTCCTTCAAAAATACCTTTCTCTTCACGGTTGACATGGATAGTTGGTCATAAAGCATGATAATATTCTCCTCCTCTCCGTGTTCCAAGGTGGTCAAAACTTTTTCAGAATACATGCATGCCTTCTCTGAGAGTAAATGTCGTACAATTAAATCTGTATCAACCAAGACAAGTCTGGTGAGTGAGGAGAGTAAAAAATAAGCAAAGGTCAAAAGGAATGTGGTTCCTCAAAGAGTTAACGAGACTGCTCAGAATTTTGATTCTTTTAGTAAGACAAACGAATTGCACTGTTTCAAATCCACAAATTCTTCACCCAATATGATTTACTCAGCACGTTGCTCTTTAGCGAACTGACACGAGGACACCTCACGCTGTTCTGAAAGCAAATGGAGAAGTGTTCAAGCGATAGATCCGATTAATTTATGAAAACCAGTAGTCAGAGTAGGTAGATGGATAAAGAACGGGTGAACAGGGATTAAAGAAAAATGATTGATTGATTGACTGATTTTTATAAGGTGGATGGAATGGGTGGGAGGGGGTGGGGGGAGGAGCAAGGCGAAAATATATTCTGCCAAAGCTCTATTAGGGAATAGTTTGAAATTTTGAAAATTTTCTCAAGTCTCTAGACAGTTTAGGGCATTTTCTTTTGATTCACCCAAACCTTAACCATGAAAAATTTCGAATAACTACTACACTTTATTTCACACTGTGGCACGTTTAGAAGGTCAATGCCCTCATTGAACAAAGTTGATCATATTTAGGAAAAAACAATTCACAGTCGTGAATGTCTCCTCAATCGTTGCAGATATTTAGACAGCAGAAAGCTGAACAGACCTGATATTCTGGGGCCCAAAAAAGTAAGGACATGTCTTATTTCAGACAAAATCGTGATAAAGTCAGAATGAATCATTTCTGTTACATTGTGGTGTCCTCTTATGCTATTTCAAGTTCAATACCATTTTTTTTTCATTGCTTTGAATATCGCGGTGTGAAATGAATTTTTATTTGACTTTTCCAGTTCTGCACGGTTTTTAACTCTTGACCCACAGTTTTGCTTATGCTAAACTCCTAAAATATTCGTCTTTGTTTATACAGTTCCTCCTATCAAAGCACGAACTATCTATGTAGTCTGATTCTCTGACGCCACGGTTCATACAAGAATAGCGAGTGTGCCGGTCTGGCGTTCTTTAGCTACCATAGTTCGTTCCCTTGGGGCTCCGTGACGCTGGGTCTTCGATATGCAAATACCCAGCCAGGTACCCGAGGGGTGTGTCTTACTGCGCGAGATCACATGACCTCGACGGTTATATAACTGGAAGGAGTTGCGGCTGCATCCATTATATCCCTCACCTAGACTGGCGTTTTCCTACCCCATATACGACATCTGCACAGAACATTAGCAAAGTAAGTAGAAGTTTCGTAAACGATTTTTGAATTCTTCTATTTCTTGAATATTGTTTAAACATTTCTTGAAAGCCACTGTCAGAATTATGCCAGCACATACAGAGAACCTGACCGGAGTCTGTCACAAATTCATTGCCCTTATCATCCACTAAAATTTCCAGTTGGTGACTGAGATCATTTTTTTTTTCTTCAAACAGATTGGAAAAGCCCATCCATTTTATTATTGCTGAAATGTTGCAAATCAAGAAGCCTTTTTAGTTTGATTTTTAGTTTTTGCCAGAGCTATATTCAATTTATAAAAGAAAACTCTACCGTTCTCCTTAAAAGAAACATTGCTTGCACAACGATCCTGTGCCAACATCTAACAGCAAAAATAAAAACTTATTAGAACATTCAGCTTTATCAACAGTGTCACACTAATATTTAGCAAATACCCTTCTGATGATAGGAGTCTCTGTGAGAAGTGAGATATTTAATGTACTGGTGGAAATTCGAATAACTGGAATAAACACTCAGGGGAAAGTAAAACTTTTTTTTTTTACTCACTTGATTTCTCGCCTACTGTTTTGCGCCAAAGTTTACGTAAAACAACGTAAAATGTTCCTATTCAATTAACTCTCATTTTCTACATTCTTCAAGTTTCTAAAATTACTGAACTGTTTCAAAATTGAACTGTGTCACATGGGATATTACTCAAAAACAAACAAACAAACACATAAAGCCATAGTCCGTGTTAGTAATCTAGTAACCGATCTTTCACTTCTATCTTCAGAAAAAAAGAATGTAGTAAAATCTTTATTTATGTTTATTTTAACACTGTGTCGCAAAATACATTTCAATTAAGAGCAAAATAAAAGGCGCATTATATGTCTCTAGACCCTATTTCGTGAGAAAAGTTCTGCATGTACTTATGTACTTTCTCCACCATTTCTCCTTTTAAATTAGAAAGATAGTCTGATTCTTATACAGTTACCACGTGTACTCACCAAGTATCATGTCTAAGTGGGATAGAAGATGCTAAGTAAAAAAGGAATGGGTGTGCAGATTTCTGCAGTAAAATTCTGCATACAGACTGATGCTTTCAGTTTGAACGCCAGGTCTTACTTAATGTTGCCTAACGATGTCTGTCGGGCATAGGCACTGGCAATGTCAAATGGATTAAGTCGGCTTTTTCCTCGAGAAATTTGACGGTGGATGGCATTTTTGCTTGGACTGAGAAGCTTGAAACCGTAGGAATTATGAACTAAATTAGTACCTATCTGGCCATGATACTTCACGCTGGATCCTTCTAACGAAAGCCAACAGTTATATCTCTGCACTGTTAAGCTATTTAGATGTTATTTCACGAAAATTAAAATTTGAGCAGTTGATCTCTTAAGGATATATTTTGTTTTGCAGCTGCTCTGTCTCGATTAGGAAAAAAAAGTAATAAATGTGCAGGAAACAGTCAAATAATGTATAATGATGCGAACTTATAGCAAAGCCTTCACTGTGTCAATTACTGAAAATAACACACCAGTGACCAGAAGGTGCGATATTACGTCTGGCGTTACAAGAAGTCAAGGAAACATCCCAGTAATGCAATATTATCTATGGCTACTGTGTCCTGTTTCCAGTGGATAAGTTCTGTTTATCTACATCGTTCATTGTTCTGTGCAGTCCTTCACCAATCTCCAATTGTGCAGTTTTTCTCCTTTCAACACCTAAACAGTATATAGCAAAGAAATCTTATTAACATACAGATAATCAATCATTCATTACCCAGACCACACGTTGGACAATGAGCTTTCAGTATTACAAACTCGGCACTCGTCTTGTCTGAGACAAGTGTTAGCCTTAGGCTCTAGGTGAACATTCTTCCATCTCTCTCTCTCTCTCTCTCTCACACACACACACACACACACACACACACACACACACACACACACACACAAACACACACACACACACACACACTTTAAAAAATTACACCCTCTTTGACCTCCCCAAAAAAATTATCTGTGTTGACAAAATCAAACCTTCATGGGTATTAAAAGGCAGTTAAAAAACCTGAAATCTTTTGAGTTGATTTTGCAGCAGATGAGATTACCCTCATTTACTTCAGATTTGCTTTTGCATTTAATCATTTTTTGTTTGTTATTTGCAATGTTCACTGTGTAAGGAAAGTTAAACGGTTGCCATTTCCTACCATGTTGCAGTATGGGTCTAGTGCTAGTCCCGTCGGCCTGCGAGGCCGAGCCCCGTCACCCAGTGCCAGGAGAGCTCCCTCTCCAGGGGATACAAGAAGGAGATCATTAATGTCTCCTCTACGACCTTCCTCTCAGGCTGGGGGTAAGTATTAATATTTTGTTGCATTGTTCCAGTGTGGGATGAAGAAGGAGACAGAATGGGTAATCATTTGAGGCTTTATTTTTCTAACCATTAGTAGAAAATAATATGGATGAGCAGAGCCTTTGAATACTTTGGATTGTAACTAATCAATAGCTACTTCACTTAGATTCTACTGTCAAGCACATACATCCATTTACTGCTAAGATTCATTTCCAGCTTTATCTTAGCTTCATCATTTCCTATTCAAATTCTGTCATCCAGCTTATGACTAAATGAGTAAAATTGCTGAGCAAATAGCAGAATTGAATAAAATAATTTGTCAGTGTCTCAAGAAAGAACTCTTTTATTTCTAAACATACAAGTTTTCCTTTGCTCGTCCATTTGTCTCGCAGCCAGTCAAAATGAGACGTATGTCGATTTTTCACCATGTGGAGTTTTTGGTATCATGTGAAAGATTATTTCATACCCTTTCAGGTGGTGAAAAAAGTTTTGAGCTAACTTCATTCTAGCCAGATATATTGCAGTTTAAAGAGAGAAGCTGAAACGCCCCAGCAATGACCGAAGTTACGAGAAGATCGAGTTTAACTCAACGGTCTAACATATAAATATCTACATACTTTCTTCCTATTAAAACCCATTTTAATAAGGAAATATTTATAAATCGAGGGTAAAAGCGATGCTATCATGTTCAGAGATGAATGCACTTTCGATTTCTGCAGTAAAAAAAATTTCCATGTCTGACCCCCCTCATCACATTCAAAGCCCGATTTCTCGGTTCTAGCCAGTGACTTATGTCTCATTTCAACTGGCCGCGAGACACTTTATTCACCTTGGCTTGAAACTTATTCTTCAAGGAGTTCTGACTTCTCTTTGCACATGGATTTTTTTAATGTTCAGACTGTCATTCCCCCCCCCCCCCCTTTTTTTTTTCTGTCAAAAATAACCCAATAGCAATAGGTATTTCTTGCAACCTTTGCAAAATGTCTAGAACAGCAGCATGTGCTTCACAAAATGTTAAGACACAATCAGACATACAGAATATGATATGTGCTTTAAATAAACCCTCAAATGTGCTTGATTATTAAATATATTGGTGTTTCCATGAACAAAATTAGTTTCAAAAGAATTATCAAATATTCATACGTTGGATAACTCTGAATTCAAAATAGTTGATAAAGTTTTCAGTGAAGCAGATCTTGTCCTTTGTGATACAACATTCATAAGAAAATTGACCGCAGCTCTTTGTTGCTATTGAACAAAAACTAGATGTCTGTAATATATTGTTTTATTCTTTTTTTTTTTTTTTTTCATTTATAGTTTATTTCTTGTTTCTCTTTGATTTTGATCTTGATCAAACAAGATTAAAAAGGACTTAAACTCTTCTTTGACATTTGATGCTAGTGACATCTCTTGAATTTGATGCCAAGATACCATCCAATCTGCTATATTCTTGCCACTTGAAATTGTCATTATCACAATAGCTGAAGACTTTATGGTATAAACTGTTTTAGTAGTGTTATTGAAAGCAGTTTATCCCAGCTTGACCCTTACAAAATCTGTGAAACTGTTACATAACACAGAACATTTGAGTAAAAATAGTTAATTGCAACATGCAAACTGGAAACTTTGCTCAGATCATACACCTGTATGGCTTCTGATTTAGCTTTTCAACAGCCTGAAGTGAGATTATATGTCTCGCGGCCAGTCAAAATGGGGTGTATGTCAATTTTTACCATACAGAGTTTTTGGTTTCATGTGAAAGCTTATTTCAAAATTCTTTCAGGTGGTGAAAAAGTTTTGAGCTAGTGTTATTCTATCCAGAGATATTGCAGTTTAAAGAGACAAAGGGGGACCTCCAGCAGTGACTGAAATTCTGAGAAAATCGAGTTTAAATCAACAGTTGGGCACATAAATCTACATACTTTATTTCCAAGTGTTCCGTATAATATGGAACAGTTCTGTATTTGAGCATCTGCGTCTGATAATCCATTTATAAGGGCCAAAATTTATGTTTTAATGAAGAAATATTTATAAATCAAAGGTGAGAATGGTAATATCAGGTTCAGAAACAAATGCACTTTCAATTTCTGCAATAAAATAAAATTCGATGTCTGACCTCACTCACCACATTTAAAGCCCGACTTCTGAGTTCTAGCCCAGTGAATTGCATCTCATTTTGACTGGCTGTGAGACTTATATGGCCGAGGATCTGATAAGATACTTTGCTAAGGACTTCAATATTTAGAACAATTGATACAGTAACCAGGTGTAACATTACATTAGGGACTTTTGCATGGCTGATTTACCATTTTGGTCTACATTTCAGCCTCCCAACAACCTGGAGTGAGATATATCACTGAGGATCTGATCAGAAAAGTTGCAAAGGAGGACAACCTTGATCTGATCACTTCTCTCAATCTGACACTTGCCAAGGAAGGAGGAAAGAAAATAAAGGTATAGCTGAACTTTGTTTAGGGGA
Organism: Peronia verruculata; assembly: GCA_038406235.1. Classification (NCBI taxonomy): domain Eukaryota; kingdom Metazoa; phylum Mollusca; class Gastropoda; order Systellommatophora; family Onchidiidae; genus Peronia; species Peronia verruculata. The sequence continues at coordinate 27,748 of JBCAUA010039400.1, read as the reverse complement.
GTTATTAGTCACAGTGCTCTGCTTTTCTGTGAATTAAATCAACAATAACTTTGGAAAAACAAAATAAAGGTTTTTTGTCATAAGACAGAATAGAATTTTATTAATACAAAATAAAAAATATAATTTATTTAATTCTCAAAAAGAAATTCTATTCACGGTTGATGCAACAGATCATATGCAAGATGAATATGCAAGATACATTCACACAAACGTGAATATGACACATACATTCACACGTACATGAATGTAGACAAAGAATATCACAAATAACACCAGAACAAGGCTGACTCGAGAAACTTTGTCTCATCTTGATAATCGTATCACTAATGGTAGAAAGGAATTTTTGTAATGCTCATGATTAGGTATTACATGCAAGAAATACCACTGTTAGATACTATCTCTTTCAACAGTCTTTTGTATTGACTGGAAATTGGTCTGCATGAAAAATCTGTGCTCTAAAATTATTGCCTCACACAAAATACTCCATAAATCAGCTGTTAAAATGTAAGATGCAACATCCAAAGTCATAAATTGTGAAACTGGTGTAATAAGAATAGCATATATGAAATTTTTAAAGTTCAACTGTACCAGAAAAGAACCCATGGCCTTTGGAGATTTTCAAATAAATGCCAAACTGATACTGTCCTGAACTTAAAGTGTATGACAAGCGTCCACACCTCAGTGTTGGTTTTCGGATGATTAGACTGAGTGTTTTTCAAAGAAAACATGTTTGATGTTTTGAATACATCACTCTGTTGAATGTACAGTTTGGATCATATGCTCTCACAGCTTTACTATTTGATTAGTATTGCCCTTTTGGAATAACATCAAACATAGTATACATTTTTGGGGCTTTATGTAAGTTCAAACACAGATTCCTGTGCATCAATATTGTGTTCCAAATTTCATAAGGATACTTTCAATAGTTATTGAGTCCATTGGCCTTTTATGCATTTCGTTGCAGATTTGTAGTACTGATATCAAATAATTATGACATGCTGAGCTGCAGAGGGTTCAATATTGCTTCTCTCCACAGGTTTTAAGGCAATTTATGAGGAAATTTTAAAGAGCATGTTTTTCATTTTTACAGCAAGTTACACCAAACCCAATCTTATTAATCTTACATGTAGAGAATTTAAAGTCACACTTCATATCATCTATTTAATTGTGTGGAAAATATGTCCAGTAGAAATTATGGAATAGATACGTTTCAGATAGGTCACTGTTGGATTCTCTTGTATTTTGTTCCATTGTTACGATAGTCATATAGGTAATAAATTGCAGGGACATTGTGGCAAGCATTATCACTCTGACACTTTTTGCTAGCTCTAGCAATTCTGTTACTTTCTTAAACATACCATATACAACCTCTCCAAGCAGAGCTGACCTTTTTTTGTGTGTGTGCGTGTACACAACAGTATAAGTGGACATTAATTAGTGATCAGTTTATGCTGCTCTATTACAATTATACTGCTGAATGATAGCTCTAAGTAAATAGAGTGAAGTGTTCTTTTATTTGAGTTGAAGAACATTGGCTTCATTTTAATCAATCTATCAGGTTCAGATAAATGAATGACAGTGACAATATTAAGGCTTTTAGTCATTATGTATAAGGGTTAATCTTGGATCATTCAGTCCCTCCTTAATGTTGACTTTCATTTTGCACATCCATGATAAAATGAATGAAGCTTCTAGTCTGAAAGCAGCATGAATGTCAAGCATAAATCACATTATTTCTATTGACAGTAAACTCCTACTGTTGGTTTACAACCTACTTCAGATTGGGACAGGGAAATAGTGATTTGACAAGAGATCCACTTAAGATCAATAGAGCATATAACTCTCCCTTTCCCCCACCCCTTCCCTCCACTCATGAAATTCCCAATAAGAAAAGCAAACAAAAGGAACAAGGGAGGAATTATGGAACTGCTCAACCATGATAAAAACAAGTTTTACATTCATATGTTGTCTATTGCCTCTTAAGGGCCATAAACTTTTCTGTGGGTTCAGATCCACAATCCAGTATTATCTTTGGCAGTATCTCTGTCTTAAATAGAGAACTTTCACTATCATAGCTTTTGTCATCCAACAAGTCAGCCAATTCTACACCAGTGGCACTGGGCAAGGTAAAACCACTATAAAATGGAAGCAGTGAAGCGTGAAAGTGGATTAAGGTATAACTGGATCTCATGACTGGAGGTGTTTAGTAAGCAGGATTAGAAAGTGTCTCTGTGGTCTGGAGGGGGAAGGACAAAAGAGGGCAGGCATTATCTTGGAGAGGGAAAGCGTCAGCTTTGGGTAATATGGACACCTGGATTTTTGGCCTGTGACAGGTCCTCATAATGTGGTACCCTATCCCTTGACTTTGGGATTACAGCTCGCCACAACATATTTTAGAAAAAAAACAACCTTAATCTCCAGTCGTAGTCATTATGAGGATTCAGCAGGGATTTGAAACTGCAATGAGAATCAAAGCAGAGGATTTTGTCAAACATTACCAGTGATCATGCCACAGTATCAGAAAGTTAAAGCACATTATGTATAAGGAATATAATGCCAAAAATACAATAATAGTAATAGTACATATTAGTATCTTTGCCATTATTGATTTACAACCTGCAGACCAACTGAATGGAAATCAAAATGGTCAATTTCATTTTGTATATCATTTGTCACTGGTTTGTCATTTCATTCACTGATGCATTGATCTGTGATTCAGACCAAATGTAGCTGATAATATTTAATTTTTTAATTTGATAACTGCTGCCTTGGCTCACAAGAGCAAAACAACCCAAAGAAATTATACTCATTGTACCGAGTGAAAAATGAAAGCAGAGTCTGCAGTCTAGGTTGCATGATTACATTTTGATAGTTGAATGGTCTGTGTGCAGATTATAGGAGTAAGGCAACCGGGTCCTTTGGCTCCATGCCCTGTGATTGGGTGCTGTGATTGGGTGCTGCTCCATTGCAACATATAACAGTTAGAATGTAAAGGATTTAGGGATCAGCATTCTATAAGAAACACAGTACAGTTATACACAAATACATGGGTACATATAAGTCTTGAGAGGTTATTGCACTGCCAAGGATTTTGCCAAACTGCCTGCCAGCATTATTTGTTTTAGACATTGCTGCTGTTCATATATTGTCCATTGACATTACCTTGATTTATAGTACTTCAAGCATTAATGCAGGAAAGAAAAAACAAAAGAAAAAAAAAAAGAAACAAGATTAGAGTCACAATGTAATGAGAAAGAAATTATGTATGAAAGTATGTTCAGATATCTCTTTGGTAATGCATAATACTTGTAAGCCAGTGGTGCTCAGTTCTCTTCCTCCCCTTCCCCCCTCCCCCTTCCCACCCAACCACCACTACCAACGCGTACACACACACACACACACATACACACACACACACACACACACGCCACATGTACAGTGTGTCCATTCATTCACACTCTAAAGAAAAAAAAAAGCTTAATAAATGTGCTCAAAAGTTGACACTTGACAGAAAACCAAGACATCTTTGTCTGTAATTTGAAATGCATTCCATGTATTTTTCATGAAAATTATTTTTGTTTCAGACATACCTCTGTCAGAGCTTTAATTCTTGATATTTATCTCCTTCGTTCCTTTACCAAATTTCACCCTTATCAAAAATCTGTGTATGAAAGGCTAACTTTTTTTCTCTTTCTGTGGTGAAATGTTACCTCTTATAGCACAGAAAAAATAAAAAGAAAAAGAAAAGCATATTTAAATAAATTTAAAAAAAAAAATGGAACCGTGGAAGACAAATGGAAATTGATTCAGGAAACAGGAATGCTTTTTTTAGCCAGATTTTGACAATCAAATTAAAGAAAGTAAACAACAACAACAACAACAAAAAAAAAGTCACATTTGTCCAATTAGTTTCTTTTTAGTTCATTTGAGTTGAGATTGCTTTGATAGCAACACTTTATTGAAAACTGTCACAAGGGTATCACGAGGCCTAAGATTGATAATTGAGGTGAATATTCATTGTTTAAATAAAATAGAGAAGTAGTCTTAGTTACTTTTCTGCCTCCCTTCTAGTTTGTGGAATATAGGGCCTCAACAATAGTCTCCCACTTTTTATAGTCTCTCGTGATCTTCTTCGCAACTTCCCATCTCAGGTTGATAGTCTTACTTTCTGTATGCAGGCTTCATTTCCAAGTCTGTTTAGTGCACCATCATTTCCTCTTTGCTTCCGCAGATTTGAGCCAGGAGTGTTGAATGACATTTGCTGGCTCCTTCCGCAATAGGACCTCAATCTGACATCATTCTCTGCTGCTTTTCTGTACCTTCAAGATGAAGAAAGTACTTTATCACCACATATTGTTTTCTTTCAGTATATTGAAAATCTGGATCGGCTCCGCAAACTTCAGACCTTGAACCTCAGTTACAATCTGATTGAACGCATGGAACGCATGGACAAACTGCTGCGACTTCGTGACCTTAACCTTTCCAACAACATGATCACCAAGATTGAGGGCATCGAAAACCTGACGTCCCTTCAGTCACTGTCACTTAACGACAACCAGATTGAGCATATTCCATCATGGTTTTCTAAAAAGTTGAAGGCTCTGAGAACATTTAGAATTGCCCGAAACAATTTAGCTTCTGTAAGTAACATTGTTCACTTATGCTCAAGTGTTTGTATTCTGCTTGAAGATAAAGTTTCTATTTCCATTCATGTTTAATGTCTTTATCATCAATAAATATATTCCTATGAAAGATGAAATTCTCAGTTTTAAGCAGACCAGATCAGTGACCTCAGTTTATCATAACTGATTTATAATTTTAATATAAATTAAAGTTGCCCTTACTTTACACGATACTACACATTTGTTAAATGGATTAGTGAAGGTGATATTCATTTATCTTACCATTAATTTATTAGTGAAATATCACTACAAACTGCTCTTGACTTTGCCTGATTCCATAAGATGATTTTAGTAAATCTCAATTTGTTTATTATTCAAGATGTTAATGTGATTTATCCTTTATTTTACGTGTTCTTGCAAGACCATCATGACATGACCCAAAACATGACTGTATTTTCATTTCTTTGATCAACACACACAGCTGAATGAAATCACCAAACTAAAACCCCTGCCAGACTTGATACAGTTAGATGTTGCGGAGAATCCACTGAGTGAACTTCCTCATTGCCGTCTCTACGTGATCTTTCACCTCCGAACTGTGGAAATTCTGGATGGCCAATCCATACATGACAATGAGCGCAAGCAGGCACAGGACAGGTTTGCTTTAGGTGGGTCTACTTGCTACCATCTTTATAGTTCAGTGTTCTTGAGGATTTTGTCTCAAATGTACTACAGTAATCTCTCATTTATCTGGCGCATAACAGCCAAGACCTTGACAGATAACGTCGAAAGAAGGATAATGCAACACTATCCCCCTACTCTACATTGATTGATCTCATGACGTTGCCGTCATAGCGGGAACGATGGAGCAGTTGACCGTTTTCTGCTAGTCCTGTCTCTCCCTGGCCTTGTTTAGTAACTCACTCATGTTTAGTCCCGTCCAATCTTTGATGTTATCCATCCATGTCTTTCTTTGTCTACCTCTCTTGCGTCCCCCTTCGAGCATGCCTTGCATGATGGTCTTGCTGAGGCCGTCGTGACGAGTGGTACATAGATAACCTTAATACAATAATAACACTACTTAATACTGTAGTAATAATAATAATAATATCAGTAATAATAATATGGTTATTGAAAATAGTAAGTTTTGTTCAGCTCAGGTTGGTGGTGTGTTGGTGGTATGGGGGAGAAGCGTGGTGTGTGGGAGAAGCAGTTCCTGGAACTGGGTCAAGCTGGGTCAACAGCCACCATGCCAGCCGCACTGAATACAAACAGACTCATCCAGCGGAAGAATGAAAAATGCATCATGTGCTGAAAGGATTGGTGGTGCTGAATAGTGCTGCATGCCGAATAACTCATTGACAGATGGATGAGGGATTACTGTACTTGTAAATCTCCCACTGCTCACATAGTGTTGGTGATGAATGCCTCATTTGTTTAATATTGTGAGAAACTGGGAATTTTGGATGGCCAGTCCATACGTGACAATGAACTCTAGCAGATTGTTACTGGACCTGCTTGTCTCCCTTGGCAACCAAAACTTGTTTTCCCTTTGAAAAATGTCAATAATATGATTATTGTGATTATTTATGTGAATCATCATGATTATTTGTTATCACACATCATGTCCATGTCCCTGTCTATGCCTTGAAATGCTGTTTTGTTTTTGTGCTTGTATAGTGTATTTGAGTTGTTACCGGGTCAGACAGTCATCTTAATTTTAAGACTTTTTTTTATAAAATAATGTATATATTATCTGTGATGATTTTCGTGGCCGATTGTCAATTTGTTAAACCATAATTAGTATAATGTCTGTATTGCTTTGTCGATTTGTGTCAGTACAACAAATCAAGTCAACTGGTCCGCTGTGAGTATCTGTGTGATCACTCTATGATTGGTGAATGCTTGATGATTCACAACATATGAGACACAACACAGATACAGGAAAGATTTACTCTTGATGAGTCTACCTTGTCCTTTTAGAGCAGTTTTTCTTAACTATAGAAGTATCAAGGAGCCAGTCTGGTTAAAGATTCATTCATTGCCCGTGGACTTTGAACTTCAAATGAAAAGTACCTTAGTCAGATTTCACCCTTTTTTGCCCAAAAATTCCAGTGGCAACAAAGAACAAATAATCAGTGAAAGACTGGCAGTAAATGTTCTCAGAAAAAAAAAACACAAAAATGTTGGGATTTTTTTAGATAAATTCTCTAACAGAAAGTACTTGAACACATTTCATCAAAGTGTCTTCGCTTACTGTGAGTATTTAGGAAAGTGCTTGTCTTAAATTTCAATTATGTAAAAGCTGTCATTACTCAGCATTTTTTAAGGTTGTATTGCAGGCCACTATATAGATATACTGCATAGTTTAGTGTTGAAGGCCGTTATATAGATATACTGCATTGTTTAGAGTTGAAGGGCATTATCTAGATATACTTAATAGTTTAGGGTTGAAGGCCATTATACAGATATACTGCATAGTTTAACTTAGTTTAGGGTTAAAGGCCATTGTATAGATATACTCCATAGTTCAGCATTGAAGGTCATTATATAGATAAACTGCATAATTTAGCATTGAAGGTCATTATGGTGCATAGTTTAGGGTTGAAGGTCATTATATAGGTATACTTCACAGTTTAGGGTTGAAGGTCATTATATAGATATACTGCATAGTTTGTTATTCATCTAGCTTCACATCTTGTGGAACATGGGCCATCAACAGTAGTCCCTGCTTTTTTTTTATCTGTGACAATCTCCTTCATACTCTCCTAGGTGAAGTTGGTAGTCTTGAGTTCTACATGCAGGTTCTGTCTCCAAGTCTGTTTAAGACACCCTTGTTTCCCTCATTGGTGCTATTCATGAGCCTGTTGCTGACATCTGTTCACTTGTTCTGCAGTGCATGCTTAAACCAATATCATTTTTATACACCCAGCTTGCAGTGACTAAAAACTGCATAAATGCATTACATGTATATAATTAATTTATTTCCCTTATTTCTGTAGTTTGTCATGCCATTATACATGTCAACATCTGAATTTTGTAATTTTGGTCTTTCAACCACAGAGGAAGTTGAACAGCTGGAAAAGAAATTAGAAGATAAAGAAATGGAATTTAGGCAGTTGGAGGAATCCCATAGTAAATCACTGCAGGTAAGAGTGACTTTTATTGCGAACATATCCCGAAGGCTGAAGGAATAGATAAAATATATTGTCATTTGTGAGCTCACTACTGCTTTCCTTCTTAGGAATACTGCATTTTTTGTTTTTTCACTTTAAGTAAACATGTACATACATTCTATTCCATTCTACAAAGACAACATGGTGCAAGCAAAATAAAATGTCCCAAAAATGTGTACTTTTTTGTGTGTGTGTATCACAATATATTGCACACAGGCACACATGAGGTCTGATTATAGAATATGTGCTTCATCTTGTTGATTATTTTTTTACATTATATTTAGAATCCCTCTTGTTGACTTAAGGTATGAAAAGCAGAGGATATTTCGGTATATTTTCTGTTATGTTGTATATGTGCTACATAATTATGCTGATATGACTTTGAATATAACTATACGTACACACACAAAAAAAATGCATTACTATTATATATTGGCACCTTTAGGACACATGGCATAAACTGTCCTTTTATGTGCTCAGTAGGAAGGAAACAATCAACATTGAAATAGTAAAGTCAATTGTTGTACACCATTTGCATGTCAGGTATGTGTATTCTGCTCTTTGGACTTTGCACAGGAACGTTCACTGCAGGAAAGCTCTCAGACCCAGCTGATGTCGAAGGAGAAAATGCTGCAGGAACAGATGAAGAAATTGGAGCGAGAGCTGGCAGCCAAAGATGAATTGGTAAATCTGAGTTATTCCATGTCTGAGATTTTTTTTTTCTTTGACTGTTTTTTCAAGAAAAAAAAAACTGTTTTGAGCTAGATTTTATTTCATATTAGTTACAAAAAAAATAGAAAGGTAAGTTTTAATTATCTTGTAATCATTTTTTGTAATCATTTTTTGTAATTTTTTTTTTTGAATTTGTAATCATCCATGAGTTAAAGTTGGACAGTCGTATAAAGGACAAATGTAGGCAATGCAAAATCATCTGTCATTTCAGTCTAGATACAGGTCAAAATTTGCCATTAAATTTTGTTTATGGCTATCTTGTTAAATTTGATGTCTTGGCAGGTACTAGGTAGCTAACTTCCTCAAGCTGTCTATATGATAGTCATTTGGTAATTATCATGATGGGTTGAAAGGTTAGGAGAGGAGAGGGGGAGGGTTGGGATTGAATGTTAGGTTCAAGATATTGAATGTGAGATTGTGATGTTACTTTTTTTTTCAAGAAGCTGAATGGCCCAAACTAATATTCTTATCTTTGATATAATTGATATAAGAGCTCTTCCCATGTAAATCTTGAATAGGAAGGAAAAGTTTGCAAGTTAACAGAGCTTTAAGTTTTGTTGAATTATCACACTTGGTTATCACACTTTTGTATTAGGACTTTCTTCCCACCAATAGACATTGTGATAACAAAGTGCACAGACTGTCATTCCTTAAATAAGGATATAAATTTCATTACAGAAATTCTGACACTCTGGGCAGTGCCTGTTGACTTTTGTAGAGTTATAGGTATTGTTCTGTGAACTCAGGATGAAAACTAAGTCTTGCCAGAATAAGGCTTATTTCATGACAGCAGAAAATCTCTATCTTTGTGAACGTGTATTTGTTCTTTTTAGCTTGTACTCTCTGTCTTCAGTACATGAGTAAACTATATCTTTTGTTTCATACTGTTGAATCATTATTACAAAAATATTTGTAATATTTTATGCACACCAATTTGCAGCTGAAGAAGAAGACCTCAGATCTCAACAAAGCCAGTCAGAAACATTACCAGCTGGAGCAAGAGTTGGCGTTCCACAAGATTGACTCCAAGTTTGACAGTCTGAACGAAGCGCCCAAGTTTCAAGTTGAAAACGTGAGAAAAGATTTCTTATTATCACTTGCTTGTGTTACACCTCCATTCTCACAAATATGGGAATGTAATATATATTATTCATTTCGTTCCTCTTTTATTACTGTTCCGTTATCCACCAATTTTGTCATTTAAAGTATGTTCTTTATTTTGTAATTCATTTTTTACTGTTCCATTATCACAAATTTGGTTGTGTAAAGTATATTATTTATTTCATCATTTTCTTTATTTTCCTTCTTAGTCCTGGTAGGAACTCTGACCTTCAACAACACTTATTCTAGGTAGTCACTCTTTGGTGATTTCCATTCCCTTACTTTCATATTCTTCTCTTGTGCATCATCTTTATAATCGATGGAGGTATTCTGAAAAAAGTGGATTTTATCTTGCGGTCAGTCAAAATAAAATGCAATTTGCTGGCTAGAACTGAGAAATTGGGCTTTTAAATGTGATAAGGGGGGTCAGACTTCAAATTTTTTTGTTATTGCAGAAATTGAAAGTACACTCATTTCTAAACAAGACAATACCAGTCTTACCCTGGATGTATAAATGTTTCCTCAATAAAATTGTTTTTTGGGGGGAGGTAAATATGTAGATTTATGCGTTTGATCATCCATTTGAACTTGATATTCTTGAAATTTTGGTCACTGCTGGGGGATCCCCCTTTGTTTCTCTAAACTGCAATATCTCTGGCTAGAATAAAGCTAGCTCAGAACTTTTTTCACCACCAGAAAGGGTATGAAATGAGCTTTCACATGATACCAAAAACCCCATATGGTGAAAAATCGACATATGTCTCACTTTGACTGGCTGCGGGACATTTGTTGCATGTAGCAACTAATCATAAGCATTACAGGAATTCATTTCGGTCATTTGTGGTATGGTTATCAAGCTGAGGCAATGGTTCTTAATCTGCCTTGTTGAGGTGCTGTTCATGAAATTTTTATCTTTATGTCTTGCAGCCAGCCAAAATGAGAAAGGAGATGTATGTCGATTTTCACCATAAGAGGCTTTTGGTATCATGTGGAAGCTTATTTCATACCCATTCATTTGGAGATAAAAGTTCTGAGCTAGCTTCATCTAGCCAGGAATATTGCAGTTTAAAGGGACAAAGAGAGACCCCCCCGACCGAAATTCCGAGAAAATCAAGTATAAGTGGATAAATCTACATACCTACCTCACAAAAGCAGATTTTGATGAAGAAATATTGTTTGTTCAGACATTTATGCACTTTCGATTTCTGCAATAAAAAACAAAAAATTTGATACCTGAGCCCCCTCATCACATTTAAAGCCCAATTTCTCAGTTCTAGCCCAATGACTTGTGTCTCATTTCAACTGGCCATGAGACATAGGCACATTGGTGTTAATGTATCTATTATATAAACTGTGTCTTATCAGCTGTGAATGGAGTTTTCTCTTAAGGACTAATGAAGTTAATTATGTCTTATCTTATCTTATCTTATCTTATCTTAAAGATATTCTTATCTTCTCTTTCTTTCCAGTCCTTGTAGGGGCATCAAGTTTCAACAACCCTTGTCTTGGGGATTTGTTCCTTAGGGACTCTCGTCCCCTTGCTTTCCTATTCTGTTTTTCTGCATCATCTTCTTATCTATTCTGGTCTGCTCATTTATAAGATGGTGATATTTTACTTGATCTTTTTCCTTGTGGGTTTCACTCCCACATGTCTTCATTGACACATTGTGAACTCTTGCATGAGAATGATCTAATGAGTATCCACTTTCTTTACTCTGTATATTATAGTTACTGGTACCCATTTGATTGTATATTTGTTTTACATTGTTTGAAAATCTTGTTCAGTCAGATTATATTCTCATCGAATTAATGAGAAGGTGTTTTTCTGTAAATTTGATACCCTAGCAGAATGAAGTCTTGTTGTTAACTATGTGAAAACAGTAATGGGTTTTGGAAGGTTTCAGTTTCAAGTAGTTAATATAGACAAGACTAATGGAATGCTGATTACACATTGTTCCTTAAAAAATAGTCTTGCTATTTTTTGTCGTTTCTTCTTCAACCAATGAGATTGAACTAGCCTGATTTGCTGCTAGTCATAACACTGTTAAACTCTTTTATTTGACCCCAATTCACAGGCGGACAGTAGTGGAGACCTACAAGAAAGTCCGTACATTGGCCGAGCCCGCTTCAAAGCCAACCAGTTTGCCCAAGAGACAAGTTTCAGCGGAGGCAGCCCACAGCGTGCCCAGATCCACAGTGCAAGGGCATCTCCGGGAATTGTGAGGCGATCTCTCTCACCACCATCGAAGGACAGGATGCACACAGCTCTGGATGCTGAGCTGGACAAGAAACATGCAGAAGTGCAGAAAAGTATTTAATTTCATCTATTTTTGCAACAATAATTCAGTAATATGCTTTGTTGTTTCTGGTCTGAAAATTATTTTAAAAATAACCAATCTCATCTATGATGAAACAGTAAACAATGAAGCTCTGTCAGTTCTCCTGTATTTAAATGGATTATGTCTTATCATTATTTAGGTCAGAAAGTTTTCTGATTTCAGAAGAGAAAGCCAAAAGAAAGGAAGGAAAAGGAATAATGAAATACTACTCTTATTCTTGACATTTACATCTTGATCATTTTATACCAAGTAATTTGTACCCGTACCAGATTCATGTACCCAGTCCTAGTATTTTCTGCTACAGGTTTTTTATGAAAAACAGCATAAATTTACTTGTTTCCAAGCACTCAGGGAAGACATTGAGAACCCTGTCCAGTGTTTTTTCTTCAAGAGACATCTTTACAGTAAAAATAATCCAAGTATAACAATTGTTGGTACCAAGAGCATATAATACCAGTTTGTTGGCAGCATGGTAGTTTGGAAAATTGAGTTTAAAAAAATCAAAAAAGCACCTACATGCATATGCAGCATTGTTGTGAAGTATTACTAACATCTGTCGGTATTGCAGCGGAGGAGAGATTAAGGGCCCTACAAGCTGACCTGTCAGCCACGGAGAAGAAGCTGATGAGTGCGACAACAGAGCTGAAGAAAATATCCACGGACAGGATCACTCCAGAGCCTTTCCGAGATGATAACAAGTACAAGATCAGGCAGAGACTGGCCAGGAAGATGCAGAAGGTACTAAAAAATTGATTGATTGAGAGTGGTATAATCATTATGTCAAATTCTAGCTCTACAAATAATTTGAGAGATAACACATGGTGTTTTGTCAGAACCTTGTGTTTATTTCGTTCATAATGAGGATTACAGTTACATAAAGAGCTGATACATAACATTATATTTATGTTATAAGTTTTTCCAACTCTTAAGCAGAGTAACTCTTATCATCTTTTTTTTTGTTTTTAAATAATGTTGACTTATTTTTTGTGTCACCATTGCTATGAATGAAATATACATGATTTGACCCGTAAGACTCAAAACTTTTCATTAAATAAAACCTTTAGACTTGCTAAAATTAGAGGATTTGAACTGTCTCATCATGCCAGTATTTTAAAATTCTTATTCTTAAATGTAAATTGAGACCTTTTTGTCATGTATTTGTGGTGAGGTTCTTGCAAAGGGTCATTACTTGATTTATTTTTTTCTATGTCATATGAATCCATAATTTCAAGGTGAATGAATTGCGAGACATGGCCACTCAAATGGAGTCGGAGATAGACAGAAAGCATGAGCGGATAACAGCAGATAGGTCTGAATTGCACAGGATGCAGAGCCAGCTGGCAGATATGGATACAAACAGCTACGGCTTTGTAAGTAGACATGAACAGGAACATTCATATTAGTATGTAATTCTCCCATCTAAGAACATCAAGATTGTATATCTGTGGGTCTGCTTGTGTTATCGTGCTCCAATAAGAATGTTGCAAGAAGCAGTTGTTTTTTAATGAAAAAGAAGTGAAAACATTAATATTTTTGATGACAGCCTGAGAGTTAAATAACTATGACTGCAGTTGATTGTTGCTTTGTACTGGTGAGAATGAAGACTATGTTTAAAAGTTTTAATTTTTAATGTGGTGGTTGAGCGGCATGTTGCAGGTTGTTGTTGAGAGAAAAACCTCTTTCAGATTTATTGCAACGGAATGTTCAGCAGGTTGGTGTAGTTGAAGAAATAAATATCAGTGATTTGTCTGTAAGGTTGTGCTGAAGCTGAAACTCAAGCACTCTTTCTCCCTATAGATTTCAATGCATAATACTGATTAGTAGGGATTGGACAGCATTTCATGATAATCACAACTGTTTTGCCATCTCCAGGCTATTTGCACATAATTTGGCACATAATTCGTATTGAATTGTGATTGTAAGTCCTTTAAGAATACTAGTCTTTTGAGATCTAATTATCTTTATGGGCAAGAAAACTTTCATATTCTATATAAGAATAGTTTTAGCCACTTTCTCACCTTTTTCCATGAAGACTAGATGCCAGCTTCCCTGGCTCAGAATTTGTCTAACCTTCTATCAATTCTACAACAATTTCAGGAGAGGAAACAGAAGGAAATGTTGGACAAAGAAGCTCAGGTCAATGAGGGCAGCCACAGGCAGATAGAGCTACAGAAAGAGTTGGAGGAGGCTCTGAACAATATAGCAAGAGAGACGGCTGATATCAAGAAATTGGAGGAACAGCTCTCAGCAGGTACTATAGACTGTACAGAGACATTCTTGTTTTGCACTGAAAATACAAATGATGTAGAATTCCTTGAAAAAAGCTATGTTGATTTTGGAAAGAAGGTTTACGTGTAAAATCTAAATATTTGTACAAGTCTGGTGATAATATTCAAACTATAAAAATGTTTAAACTATCTTCAGTTTGAAAAAAATATCCACACGCACAAAAAAAATATTTTGTCAGAATTTATTGATAGAAGATAAGAAAATCAGCTTAAAGATTGACTAGATTGTTGTTTTTCATAGTGCACAAAATAGATCAGAAATTTATTTTAACTCACAATGATATCTTCTACAGAACAAATTGAGCAGAATGATGAGCTGAGACATGAGCTGGATGACATTGTCAGTGGTCTGTCGGGCTATCTGGAAAATGTCAAAGGTCAGAGCCGCCAGCACAAGGAAGAGTTTGAGATGCTGATCCAGGAGAAACAGGGGCTGGAGGAGAAGATCCGCCGCATGGAAGAGGAGTTGGCTATCTTGGAAGCGGAGGCTAGCAATGCTCGATGGATGCAGAAAGTAAGTGAATGTAAATTAGATGGGTAGGGAGGAAGAGAGAGAACATGGAGATGGAGGTTGGGAACTGGAAAAGAATAGAGTTGGGGGAGGAAAATAAAAAAGAATGAGCAGCTGTGTATGGTCAAAGATACTAGGTCATTGTCACACTCAGCCATAATAGCTTAAATAATTTTTTGACTCTATCAAGTTCATGCCAAAGCTGACTCCTCTGAGTCTTACACTGTTCCTAGAACATTTGTTTCCAGTAATGTTCAACATAAACTTGTGTCAATTGAGATAGATCATATGTGTGATGTTACATTATAAAGTGAAAATTTTTGTTCTGATTCTCTCAGAAAAGCCCAAAATGATTGAAGCAGTTATCTTATGAGCATGACAGTATGGCCGCTTATGGAGAAGAAATAGTCCCAAAAGACTATTAAGTTATTTCTTACAGAAAAAGTAGAAAACTAAGTGAAACATTAACCTTTTACATGATCTCTAATGGGGGACAATTCAGCATTTTTAAAAAGAACTGGTAATTGGTAATTGCATCATTGTTTTAAAGATCAAATAAGAGTGTTACCTTACAATCAGTAGGATATCAGTAACAGTTTTATGAAGAAATTATTAATTTCTGTGCTATGTACTGAACAAAAAAAGTTAAATTTTGTGTTATGTGTCTAATAGAAATCTCACATGCCGTGTCATGCATGAAAGCAAGAGGATGGAAATGTACTGAGTAATTCTGTCTCATTTTATACAATAATGACATTTTATTTTTTTGTATAGCGACTGACTGAATTGGAAGACTCTCTGCGGAAAACGGAAGATCTGAACACGACTTTGCAAGAAGAAGTTCATCGCAGTCGAGAGAAGGATCCTGAGCTGCAGGCCAGACTGTCCAATGCTGAGGCAGAGGCCAAACAGCTGAGACAGGCTTTGTCAGAGACGGAGAAGAAAACCGAGGTGATTTGATCTGACATAGTGTGTTTTTTTTTACCCAAAAATCAAAGTGTCAGTGATGTGAGAGGGATTCTTATAATCATTACCTTTAAGCCACATATAACAATAGCATAGGATTACCTACACTTAATTTTCTCATTACAAACTCTGGTCTGTCACAGTTCTAAATTGTTATTTATGTAAGAAAGATTAGCTCTGTCAATGGTGAGGGACTTTTGGGGCACTACTGATGATATCTTGACAATCTTCCTCCATCTTCCATACATTTTTATATGGCAGTCAGTGGGAGACTGACCCAGTCTTTGATATCTCTCCCATAATGTTTTCTGCCTTCCTCAGTTTGATTTTCTTAACAAAGAAGAGCTGCAGATGAATTAATTTTTGACTACAGGAGAGTACACTCATTTTCTTCCTATGGACACCAATTCCTCTTAACATGAAAAATTGCCCATTGGGCTCATTTATTACAGCAGAAATTAATTATTCTTTCTTTTATCTCACACTTGCCCAGGCCGAGCGCAAGAGCATGCAGAAACAGCTGCAGACAGAGAGGGAGAGGGCAGAGAAGATGACCCAGAGGATTCAGGATGTGAACAGACAGGAGCTGGAGGCCAAAAAACTTCTCTCTCAGCTGGAGGCTGCCAAGGTACAGTCACTCACCATGATAGGATAGTCTTTACATTTTGGCTTTCATTTCAACATCAAGATGAAGTTATTTATATGTGTTATTTGCTTTTTTTAGTTGTTTAGTTAGTTGCTGGTTGGACAGTCTTTTTCTATTTTTATAAAATATAGAAAAGTCTTTTTTAATTTCCTTCTCAGCTGTAATTATTTGAACTAGACAGTGGAATTCAGCACAGTGTTAGTGGTAGTGGCAATGCTGAAGATGGCAGTAGTACTCATTTAGCTGGCACATCATATATTAATATCTGTTGATATCCATGACTCTATTTGTGAGGCAAAAGTAGAAGTAGTAATCATTATCATTTTATATGATAATAGACTTACCATGTAAAACTTTCAGCCCACTCTTGAACAAGGGTATATTTCTTCTGTCTCTGAAACCATGTACATACGGTCTTCTTGTTTAGTTGCATTAAGTGACCCCTAAATATCATATCATACCTGGAAACTATCAGCAAGATGGCTCAGTTATAAGTTAAGCAAATGAAGGCAATACAACAAGAATGATTATAACAAATATTTATTCCTGGACAAATTTTTTTTCTCCAAAATATGTTTAAATATAATCAGTTGTATGATGAGGAGGTGACAAAGGTGTGAATCATTCAGTAGAATTAGCGGACTGATTTGTGTCTTCATCATGCTGAGAAATTAAAGGTTTGCCCTTTCATCATACAAGGATTGTTGCCTATTCACCCGTTCATCATACAGCCGACAATATGCATACAAATCAACACATCTTTATTTGTTTGATGTCATCATTGAGATTTCTGTACACTATGTTTATGTGCATCTTCTACAGGCCCTTAATGCAGGATTGAGAGACCAGGTGGAAGAATACAAGCATAAGCAACAAATGGAAGAGGGTGGGTTCAAACCCAGCGAACTGAAGAAAAGGCTCAAGAAATTTACCCATGAGTTCAAAACCAATAAGGTAAGATCATTAATTTGATGTGCATTGGGAAACATCAGTGCAATTATTTCTTTAAAGCTTAGATCTGCTGTATGTTTCAGTATCAGTGTATCATTTTTGTTTCGTTGTATTTGCCAAACCTGTTCTAAATGTTAGTGTAGAAGTTGTCTTTTGAATTCTCATTGTGAAAAAAAAAGAAAGTAGAGAAAGTGGATAGATGAAATATTAGAACACAAAATTTATGAGAGAAACAATGATCAAAAGAGAGCAGGAGAGAAAGAGACAGAGAACGAAAAATAGAAAGAAGAAAAAAGGAGAAAGAAAAAAGAAAGGAGGATAAAAAAGAAAGAAAGAAAGGGGAAAAGAAGGAAAGAAAGAAAGATGTAAAAAGAATGACAGAAAACAGAGAAAAAAAGAAAGAATGAAAGAAAGAAAAAGACAGAAAGGAAGGGGGAAAATGCCAAACAACAAACAAACAAACAAACAAAAAAAAAAGATGACAAGAAGTTGACAGAAAGGAAAACAAAATGAAAACAGATAAGAGAATACAGAATCAAAGAGATGAAGATTTCTCTCTCTCTTTCCACGTGTAAGGTTTGAACATTGGCAATCATGGTATGCTAGAATGCTTTTCTGTCAGATCTTCCTATCAGGCTTATGTTGTGATATGTTTAATTAGTTTATGTAATTTCTCAGCTATCTGTTGTCCTCGCTTTTCTTTTCCTTTATTTTTTGCCAAAGGGTTTCTGTTTCTTTTAGCCCATTTAAGATTACGATAAAGCGGGCTCGAAAATTTGGCTAGCCCTGTTATTTTATTTTATTAACTCAATTCAGAATTCTTTATATGTCTTGCACCCAGGCAAATGAGTCGCAAGTCGCGCCAGGTGAGTTCAA
This sequence comes from Peronia verruculata, assembly GCA_038406235.1. Lineage (NCBI taxonomy): Eukaryota > Metazoa > Mollusca > Gastropoda > Systellommatophora > Onchidiidae > Peronia > Peronia verruculata. Next base: position 9,540 of record JBCAUA010039400.1, on the reverse strand, counting down.
GTCACAGCTGTTTTTACTATTTTCTGACTATGATACCAAAATATTTCTATTTTTTTTTTTGGTTCAGATTAAAAAAAGGTTAAATTGATGTTTTGTGAAAAAAAAAAAATTTAGTATCTTAGTTGGAAAGTAGTTAAAAACGACCAAAAACAGCCGTATATCTTCATTCCCTGGGTTGACTTCCGTCTCATTTGCCCTGGTCACAAGACATATTGTTTTTCCACTTTTTTGATGTATTTGATTAGTTGCTGGTGGACAGTCATCTTAATTTTAAGATATTTTTTGTAAAGTATTGATGCAAATATAATGACTGTTTGTTCTTTCTCCCACAACAGAATCCCATTGAACCTCAAGGCAAAAATGACATCCTGGGACTGACTTTCCAAGACTTACAGAAACACACACAGGACCAAATGAACAATAGTGCCAAGGAATTGGATGAGCTGAAGAAGAACAAGGATAAGGTAAGGTGATATCAGTGGAGTACAGTATAATTTGATGGTCAAATTGATACAACATTCTTGAAAGTACATTGATTTTATGTAGAATTTATGTTCTAGAATAGATCTTGTGGAGGTTTCAAACTTGTACAATTTGTTTTATTTTATTCATTTTTCTAGGCATTCTTTCAAAAGAGCCACATTTGTTATTGAATAGTATTTTTTAGGCGGTTAGTATTGTACTTGTACATATATATTTGTGTCAGAGTTTGGATGGCAGATTAGAAATGAGATATATGTTGCTCCCACAGTTGAAAAGAGCCATTGATATCAAATATTTCATGTGTATAGTGAGTGGGATATTTGGATAGGGAAATGACTGCACTTCAGTTTGGTAACAAAAATTAATTATATGTGACTCCTCCTTGCTAAGATAGTCACACTCAAAATTAATTCCTTGGATTCAGTCATAGGTGAAATAGGATTTATTCAGTAAATTTCTTTCTGTTTCTTTTATATATTCTTTCCTCCATTACTTTCATCCTTGTCTCGTTTTTTTTCTCCATTCTTTCCATCTAGAATTCCTTTCTTACAGAACCCTCCTTCCTTCCAGAATATCGTCCTTACAAAACCCTCCTTCCTTTCAGAATTCTTTCATCACAGAATCCCTCCTTCCTTCCAAAATACCTCCCATGCAGAATCCCTTCTTCTTTACAGAATTCCTTCCTTGCAGAATCTCTTCTTCCTTTAAAAATTTCTTCCTCACAGAATTCTTCCGTCTTTACAGGACTCCTTCCTAGCAGAATCACTCCTTCTCTACAAAATTCCTTCCTTGGAGAATCTCACCTTCATTCCAGAATTTCTTCCTTACAGATTATTTCCTTCCTTCTAGAATTCTTTCCTTGCAGAATTCACTCCTTGTAGAATCCCTCCTGTCTTTCAAAATTCCTTAATTTCTGAATCACTCCTTTTCAAAATTTCTTCCTTGCACTGCACTAGCAGAATCCCTTCTTCTTCCAGAATTCCTTTGACTTATAGCTCATTTCACCTGATGGCCGAAGATGTTTTTACATCCATTACTATTCTCAGTGCAACATTGACCCAGATTTCTATACACTTTCAACAGATTGAAGCAGAGATGAAGTCACTGAGAGACAAATTGAAGAAAACAGAGTCGGCAGCCAAGAAAGAGCAGACTAAAGGGGATAGAAAGGTAGGCAACATTTGGGGGAGGGGGGGAGGGGGGGGGGAGTGGAGGGGCTGTCAAACTTTTGTCCTAAAATTTTATTTTTGTCATTTCCATCTCTATTCAGTTTTTTGTTTCAGAGAAGACTGCCACATATCTAGAAATCTGGCCCTTGAAAGTTTTTTTTTTTTTTTTTGTGTGTACTTCTTCATAAAGAATTCAAAGCACCTGAAATTGAAAATGTAGTTTAAATAGTGGTAGAAATTTCGAGACAGATCTTTAGGATTGTGTAAATTTCATAATTATCCTTCATTTGTTAGCTGTTTCTTCTATATTCTGTCTTTCATTCTTTCCTTCCTTTGTTCCTAATTCCTTCCCAGCCTCCTTCTTTCCTTCCTTTCTGATTTTCTTCCTCCTTCCCATCCTTCGTTGCTTCCTTCCTTCATTCCTTCCTTCTTTTGTTTCTTAATTCCTTCCTTCCTTCTTTCTTGCCAGTCTTTCTTACTGCTTGCCTTTCACCTTCTTGTATTTTTTTCCATTCATCCATTTGTTCATTCATTCATTCATTCATTTGTTTGTCCATTCACTTATCGAATACCCCCATGTATTCATTGCTTCTCTCACAGCTTGAAGATGAGAACAAGAGGTTACAGGAGGATATAAAGAGACTGAAGAAACAACTAGATGAAGCTAAAAACAGGAACAAAGAGGTAATTGAGCAAGATGGACAGATATAAGAAGAGTGAAAGAGCAAGGAAGAGAGTGAAATTTGTCAAATGTGAGAGAGAAAAAAAAAGAGGAAAATCAATGTATATATATTTATGTATATATGTTGCAAAGAATAAGCAAATCATTTTACATAACTTGAATGAATTCATAATGTCATCACAGGCAAAAAAAATCATGTCTTCATAGGCAAAGTTATTGCCTGTTCATGTTCTGCTCAACCAAATTCTTTGAATCCATTGGACTGTATGAGATAAATGTATGACTCACTCCTACTTCCATTGCTACTAATAACACTTCTACTTCTTGCTGTTGTTCTTGTAACTGAGAATGTTTGTAGGAGTGCTGTGCCAATGACCTTTTTTCATTTGCATGCTAGCACCTGAGGTTCATTGTAGTTTGCAAATGCTCTTTAAAGAACAAAAAGAAAAGTGTTAAGAAAAAAAAATGATAATAATAATTATTTTGTCTTCCGTCCAGTGACAATGAGTCATATGTTGATTTTTTTACCAAATTGAAATATTCTATGGCTGTTTTGGGTTGTTTTTAACTACTTTCCGGCTACGATACTACATTTTTTATGTTTTCACAAACAACCTTTTTTATGTGAAAAAAAAAGAAATATTTTGGTATCATAGTTGGAAAAATAGAAAAAAAAAATGATAAAAAAAAGCATGACTTCCAACTCATTTGCCCAGGGCGCAAGACATATCGTACACATTTTCATATGGAGAAAAAAAGTTTTCACTTAGTTCACTGCAGCCAGAGATACTGGAAATTGAAGAGATATGCAGTGACCCTGCAGGACCAAGTAAAATTGCAAGCAACATTGTCAAAAACAAATATTTGAGCACAGAAATCTTTTTTTTTTACATCTCTCAACATCCTGATATGCTTGGAAATCTACCTGTAAGAGCAAATATTTTCTTGTTGCGAAATCAGTGATGGTTCAATTTCTGTAATTTTTCATCACATACAACTCCCCATTTCTCAGTTTGAATCCAGTGGTATATGACTCATTTTGACTGGCCATGGGACACATGCAGATTGTAGCACAGGATTAGTGTATTAATTGTCTTTGGTTTCTGTTCAGGGGGCCATCCCAGTGCGTATTGTTTACCGACCTGACTCCGAGCGCAGTGCTGACCGTGCCTCCTCCCTGAACTCGGATGAGAAACTTCTGTTTGATGAGCTGCAGAGAGAGTTGCTGGAACTGAAACGGAACATGAGACATCACGAGGATGACATCTCAAAGAGGGTCAGCATATCAACATTCTCAGAACCCATGAACAATTTGCTCTGTTACACACGATGTAGACAAAGGAACAAAAACATAAGACACAATATTCCAGAAAACTGCAAATATTATGCTTGTTTGGCCTTGGAGCTGATTAAAATCAAATCCACTCTGTTTATTTACTGTTGATCAATATTAGTCATCTAAAGCCTTTGTTCTGAATCTCCCCATTTTGTGAGAGATTTGATCATATGATATCAGAAGTTGAATTGCCAGAATGGCTCAGAGTGTGAGATTTTTCACATAAAATGCATGCAGAATTGCACCACCTTTCCCACTGCTCTGTTTGTTACTGTTAATTCTGAAACTATCAGATGGAATTACTGCACAGCAATTGCTGCTATGATCATATTTAGCCATGTTCAAGAAATGACAGATCATGTGTAAATTATAGTTAAGGATCAGCAATTTTTCACTGTCTTGTATTTTTTTAAAAGTAATTCACATGCTAAGCATATCAAACAAGGATTTGAGCATTTCAGTCCTTCTACATCCTCAGAGTTAAATCCTCAAGTTGCCAAATTACCATCCATGTTTTATGAACTGTTAACAGTATGATTTGTTACATATTCCAATGTGTCTGAAAGACTTATATACCTAAATCATGTAACAACTCATAATGTTAAAGATATAGAGTGTTCACCAACATCATTTGACCACTGTGAGATTTAGAACATGTCCAGTACAACTGAATCAGATATGACTTGTTGATTATTGTTGATCTTTGTCACACAGCTGACAGAAGCAGAGACTGAGGCAGCCCATTGGAAGGAGGAAGTGAAACAAAGACAGAAGGAGTATGAGGCAGAGATGGAAGAGCACAGACAAGCTGCTGAACTCATGAGGGTAAGACGGAGAATCTCTCACAGTTTAATCTGATGTCAGACAAAGATGTCCAAGTATCATTATCATTAACATTGCTCCAAACATCTCATTAATGAAAGCAAGAGATAAGTCATGCAAATACACGTAATCCTTCACATTTTATTTGTTTTTTTGTTTTTTTTCTTCATGTGATTTTTTAAAATGTTATATGTACAAAATAAATTAATGTCTGTTTTTTTTTTTTTTTGCATGCCTGGGCTGTAACTTATCCAAATGTTCTGTTACTGGAATCAAAGAGATATATGATTTACTCTTTTGTCTCTTCTGATTTTGTTGTTTTTTACATGTTATAATCATAATCTGCATAATAAATGGAAATTCAGTTTTTATAGCTAGAATTATAGGAAATGCAAATCTGCAAAATTAGTTCAGATTAGTTGATATAGTCATATGACAGCATAACTTCACCATCTGTGTAGATGTTTGACTTTTAAAGTCTAACAGACCAGCGATAGTAATGCAAGAAAGAGAACAGAAAAATATACAAAGACCCCGGGTGCCAAAGGACTGAATTCTAGGAACTGCAGTTTTTTATCACAGTCTATTATTGTCTTCTAGACTGATTGTGAAATTTTTAAGAGATTATTGTGGTGACACTGTACTGTGCAGCTAACTTAGTTACATGCGTTTTTGAAAATAACTGCTTACCATTTGTCATCACGGAGGATTTTGTCACCCTTCATTTGTCACTAAATGCATTCACTGACTGTGTTGAATGTTGTGTCCCCACAGGAGAAGCAGGAGGCCAGAATACAGGTGATAGCACAGGACTTGGACCAGGCTCAGTTTGTGGCTGATTCCCTGCAGCAGTTGCTGGAGGAGAGAGAGCAGATACTCAACAATGAGCTGAGCAATGCTGACATGTCAAATCAGATGATATGTAAGTGAATCCTCAGTAGGTTGGGTTGGATTGGATTGGGTTGGGCAAGGTCAGATCCATTGCCAGTAGAGGACTTTTGGAGCATTCAACTTCTTATTGATTACATTTTATTGTTTGCTTGCTGACATTCAGAGATAAGGGATGATTGGAGAGGTGTGTGGACAAACAACAAGGTGAAGAGCATGAAAAATGACAAAATGAAAATACAGTATGTCTTATTTAGATAGGCTTTGGAAATGTTTATTTACCAATAATGTCTGGCCCACATGTATGACATTGTACATTTGACCCCGAAACTCCACAAATTTACTCGGGCAATTTTATTGTGATCCTCACAAAATGCAGTGCATTATGAATCATATATGAATTGAGAAATTAAATTAGGTAAGGATTTGAGAATGTTCACCTGTTTTGCTGTCAGGTTGTTAGGATGAGATGTCAATTGTTGTATGTTTATCTACATCAGCTGCCCAGGAAGATGAACTGGCCAGACTGTATGATATTCTGGAGACTCAGAGAGATGAAATTGAGAACCTCAATCAGATCCTGGACCATCTCGCCCAGCAAGGACCGGACGGAGGTACAGCATAAGCGCTCTCTAAGCACTGGTTTCTCTTTTTTTTTGTTCTTTTGTCCTTCAGTTGTTGCTTGAAAGAGCATCAGTGGATGGAAAGGCAGCTCTAGCATTCTCTTTGTAATGTCCTTACAGGCCAGATAGTCTTTTCTTCCTGTTCTCAAGGTGTTTCCTTTCAAAATCGTCTCTCTTTTTTCTTCCTCTGTTATGACAACACCTATCTAAATTCTTCGTCCTGTACCTGCCCTTGTTCTCTTTCTTTCTGCCCTCCTCCATCTTTTTCTTTTAAGTCTGTAAACGTATAATGAAATATTTTGAAGAGATATTTCTGAGAATCATTTTCCTCATCCTAAGCTCCTATCTTAAAACAAAAAAAACCCCAAGGTAATTGACAAATGAAAAGCCATTCTTCATTGAGTTTTTGCTGCACTGTAGTCATAAATTATAAGATGAAAATAATCAAAAGGTTTATTGATTTTCATACTTAATTACGATGAGGAAAACATGAGAAAGAGTTTCAGTGTAACTTCTGTTCTCATTTTTGATGATGAACATTATCTTATACTGTTACCAGATCTGAGAAATCTTGGCTTAAATCCAGGCATTGATCAAGATTAGAGAAGACAGAGAAAAAAAGTGTAATCATCCTTATTACTGTTGTAATTTGTCAATTTATAAACAAAATAAACAAGTAATTAAACAGTGGCAGCACTAAACTGAAAAACTGAATATATAACACCATAAAGTTACAATATGGTCAGTCAGTCAGTTTTCTTTTACATTGTAAAAGGGATTATGTACTGATTATGTGCACTATTTTTCAGTTGGGCCAGGCTTTGATGATGAACTGTGGAGAATCCGCCAGGAAGTCAACAACTTGAAAGAGACTCTGGCTATGCAGTCAGCTTATGTTCAAGCTATGCCTGGTGTGGGGCACATGAGCACGCAGGCCGATGGACTGTTCCCACCGTATGGTGTTCCGGCAGCACCGTCTGGTCCTGCAGGAGGATCCGCTATCAGAAGTACAGGAGCTGCTGCTGGCACACAAGTGGGTGGCGGTCGCCAATATGGATCTGCAGTGAGTTGGAACAGTTATAAAAGATATTCTTGTTTTATCAGCAGTAATCCACATGAGAGACAAAAGCTGAGAACGTTTGTTTACTCTGTCAAACAGTATAGATGTTCTCTTAAGATATTGTTTGATGAATATCAGTACATGGATAGTGATCAGTTGTAACAATAGTCCTGCACTGGATATGTTATAGCTCAGGGATTAAGTCCGAAGAGTGTGCTTCAAATCAGTTGTAAATCAAGGTACCAAAGTTCTTAAAGTGTTATAAAATTTACAGAACACTTTGGATGCCCAAATAATGGAAAATCTACCAAAGCAGTTTCAATAAGATTACTTCTGAATACTGTTTTTATGTTGATTTGTATTTAAAATATAATCAGGAAAAATAAGTCATTCTTATGTCAAATTCTTCTTGTATAGAGTTATTGGAGTTGAGCGCACTTTTGGTTTGACGAAAATGCTCTCCAACTATTAATCTTTTATGTGGATATGGTCGCACTCATAGTTAGCCCCTGTGATGCCATGGTCAGAAAAATCCCCCTTTTTATCAGCAACACCCCCCTCCCCCCCCTCCCCCTGTGATGCTATAGTCAGAAAAATCCCACTTAATATCAGCAACCAACTCCTCCTCCCCCCCCCCCTCCTTTTTTCTCTCTGTCTCCTTGTAACATGGACTTTTTTCACCTGATTATGCAATATTTTGTCAGCTGTATGATAAAGTGGTGAATAGGTAACAACCCCTGCATGACAAAAAGGCAAACTCTTAACTTCTCTGCATGACAAACGTGCGAATCGGTCAATAAATTATCTTACTGATTCCCTCATTTGTTGTGCCAAGAAGTCAAGGGCTGACCTCTATTTGTCGTACAGGGGTTGTTACCTATTTTCCCCTTTGTCGTACAGCTGATGATTTGTTACACCTGATAATAATCTTTATTTCCAGCCCATGTTGCCCAGCAAGGTCTCAGGCAGCCAGGCCAATACCACAGCAGCCACCACAGCAGCCCAACCATCCTCAGGTCCCACCCACTCCAGTGGTCAGTCAGGGGGCGTGGCTAGACCAGGCTCCATGCAGATGGCTGGAGCTGCCATGGCATCCACACCAATGCCCCGATCTGCTCATGTATGTTTGACTGAAATGATTGTTTCTACAGTTTACATTTTGTCTTCTTTCCCAAAGGATTCGATCCCAGGCCCTCTTAGTGATAATCTGTCCAGCTCTATGTTCTCTCGCTAATTGTTTCCTCTGTTTATATTTTATCTTTACGTTATACTTTAACACTTTTGTAGCCAATATTTTTTTACTTTTTCTCCTGATAATGTGGCCTGTTGGTGGAAGCAATGAAATACAGTTGCTCTCTCTGACAGGGAAGAACATGATGGGGTTTATTGTAAATATTGTCAAGTGTTTATAGACCACAACTATTATATTAATATATCTTAGAATGACCTCTCTTGCTTTTAGCAAAGCAGTGTTGATTTTCTTAACTGCATCATGATCTGTGAAAGTTGCTTCTTTCTTTTCTACCCCATTGGTGACCTGTAAAAGTTATTTGTTTCGTTTCACTCCACTGTTGTTTGAGGTTTTATGATGCTTAGTTCCGAGTTTTGTTCTCACTCATTGGATGGAAAAGTCACTACCTAAAATTATACTTTGATGAAGAAAATTTCAAATGTTGGTTAGTACTGAAGATAATTTTGATAATGGTTCAAGTAATCTGTTGTTGAATCCAAATTTTACAAAATCTAGAGGTATACTTGAGTTTGACATATCAGTTTGGCTTAACTAAGCTGATTTCTTTCTTCATTGTAGACACTTTTTATTTTTTATTTTTTACTTTACTTTATTTTATGACTTTTGATTCTCAGAGCTCTGGCCTGGGTGGGGACCCTCGAGTCCAACCTGTGGAACATCTGGGTACAGAACGTCGAGAATCTAAGGCTCCCCCTGGTGGCCGATCAGCTGTTGGGAAATCAGGAGATGGCTTGCCGAATCAAGCAGCAAACAGAGCTCAGGAGAGAGGTGTGTGAATAATCCATCAAATCTCAATAGGAAAGATATGACATAGGGAATAAATTGCTATTTTCTCCATTGTACTTTGAAAATATGTTTTATTTGTTTATAGTCTTGTTTATTAGAATTATGTGGCAGGGTTTACCAAGACATCTCCATTCATGATCTTTAGCAGGTGCCCAACTATTTTGAGTTTATTAGAGTTAGAATTATGGTTGCCGATAGTTGACAATCATAATACTTTGAAGAAGGAGAAAATGTCACAGCATGTTAAAATGTGTCTGAGGTATTCAAATGCTTGAAGCAAAGTAACAAATGAGACGTGACACAATGAAATCAGGCGCTCGTCAAACTGAGCCGACCGGAGAAATCACGTGTTTTTCAACAGGGAATGAATTTTTAATGTATTTTTTTTTTCTTCACCAAATCCCTCTATATCAATCTAAAAATGCATTTCAGAGTTCAA
>JBCAUA010039379.1:1594-12007 GCA_038406235.1 Peronia verruculata | reverse complement strand
GCATCACTTGATTGTTTCTGGTCTCTCTGTCTTCCGTGTTATGTGTTTTTGTATGCCTCAGGGATGTGAAATCTGCTACTTTAAGGGGGATGGGGGTCCTGAGAGTGATTTTTCGAATGCTTGGGCTAGAGATTTTTTAAGCTTCAATTTCAGACTCAGCATGTCCAAATTAGAGGAAAAGTGTGGAAAAATGGTTTTTTTTTGCAGCCAGTTGCCATGACAGCGCCGCCATATTGGATTGTGTGTTTTGAAAATTAGCTATTTTCAAAAGCCTAAGGCTCCTAGACTATTGAATGGAATTGTGTGAAATTTTGCACATGAATAATACAATGCTATCTCAAGGACAAAATGCATCTTTTTTTCTTTATATGTCATGAACTATTTTGTATAAATTTTTTAAATATGTATATGGACGGATGTAAATATTTCACAATTTTCCACCAAATATCCGATTTTTCTTCAGAAACGAAAAAGAAACTGAGAACAAACGATACATTTTATCAAAACAAATGCTATGGAGAATGTATATTCCAAATATAAAGGCAGTTGGTTGAGAAATAAAAAAGCCTTAGGGAAAAAAGTGAAGAAATCATGCATATTGAGAAAATCGCAATTGAAGTCTCATAATCTCTCTATACAGCCATTTAGTGAGTTGGTGTTGGTGCTGTTTTGAGGGCATACGGCATATGTTTCTGGCCTTATTCGTTATTTTTATGTTATGAGAAGAGTTCAAGAGTGTAAAAATAGGAAAACTCCATTTTGATATTTTAGTCCTGAAACCTTATTTTCAGGACCTGCACACCCCCCCCCCCCCTTAACAACAGTAGATGCGAGTGTGCTGAACTCTCTTTTTTCCACCTTTGCGTATCTCGCATCCTCTCTGCGTGTCTATTTTTTCATACGCCAACATTCCTTTTTCGGCAACGATCCAGAAACGTTTTCTTCTCCTCTTCCTTTTTTTTTTTTTTTATCACTAGTATTCTTTGCAAAGTACTACCATCGTCATCATCATCATCATCATCATCATCATATAGGCTAGATCTAGATCTAAAAAACCCATACTCTCCAAATAATAACAACTGTGTCACACAGTAAAAGAAAATAAATGGTAGTTTAAAAGATAAAAATGACTTTAAATGTAACAGTTGTTAAGAAAAGAGAACTATAGGAAGGTCTGCTACACGTCAAGCCTGGTGCTGAAAGCAGGGCTCGACAAATCGCCTGCCCGATAGCCTGGGGCAAGTAAAATTTCCGTCGGGCAAGCAGGTTTGAAAAGCCGCTGCCCGGTCGGGCAAGTTCTAAATTCTGGGTGTATTGTCAGTACCGATAGCCGGTACATCATGTCGTTAGAGAAGGAGAGAAGAACGGGCCAAGGATGCTATATTTTTAGCCTACAGTCACGTCTAGCTGACAGAGGTGGGTGGGTGGTGATTGGATGATGAAACACAGATTTGACCTATTTCTTTCTGGAAAGTAGTCCTCTTGCTTGCCAGTTTGCCTAGTTCGGCCAAATAATAATGATACATGTAAGACATTTAATGAGTTTGATCTCATCTCTAGTGGGCCACAGAAGTAAAATGATTTCACTTTGGTTGGCACTTTCTTTACTGTGCACAGCCTCACCTCAAAGCTGTATATTGTTATGTAATAATCAGTACCGGTAATATAATGGCATTTTATTAGTAGTAATAATCAATGGTAATATGATGACCCCTCGGCCTCGGGCGGGCTTCGGGCAAGTTACTTTGGAATGGGCCTGCCCGATCGGGCAAGCTGAAAAAAAAAAAAAAAATTGTCGAGCCCTGGAACAAATGCCATTACAGAGCCAGTTTCTTGTTTGTTTGTCTTTTTTTTTTTTCCCCCTTGATTGTTACAGAACACTTTATCTCTCATGACTTGAGACAATTTTACAGACAGCGTTTATCAAGTTTTACATCAGTATCTCATTAACTGCAAGGGGGCAAACAAACGGCGTGTTAAAGTTTACATAAGAGAACCACATGCAATGCTGCAAGTCAACACCCGGGGACAGATTTTGATCAGGAATGCGGTAAGACTGTTTGTCCCTAGAACCTGCCTGGATAGACAGGCGCCCCCCTTCCAGTGGATTAAAGATAAGTCAACCATTTCAAGTGTTGACATAGGATTTGTCAATGGCTTACATTTCTCCTATGTTTAGTCTCCGATGAATATCGCAAACTTGCGACGCCAGCGCGGCAAACGCAAGGGAAGAGTAACGAATCGATACAAGTGGTTAAATGGGCATTTGATTCCGAGCTGTTGAGTCCCATATTAAGTTCTACGCCAGTCAGTTCTGTTAGAAACTGTATTCAAAGTCACGCTACGATGAGGATCTATAATCAATAGCGAAAATCGAAGCGCAGCCCGAGAGAATACATTGTATACGAATAAAGACAAATAAAAGCTGTCAATTTGCGCTTTATCCTTGCAGTCCCTAGACTACGATGAAAAGACTTGATATTATACTGCAGTTCCATTCAAAAGATCGATCCCATCAGACCCGGTCATTGGTGCCATAAAATGCAATTCGCTGTGTCGCCCAGAGCTATAGGAAACTTCTGAAAATGGAACGGAGGGTTTGCGGAATGATCTTAGCGCTAAATTAACACTGCAGTCTCGTTTCTTTCAGCCTTTGGATTAGGTGGTGCCAGTTCTTCGCACCAATATAAAGGATCGAATAACTTCTTAGAATGTCAGTGTTGCATTTCTGATAGCAAAAGGTTCTCAGTGAGGTTATAGATATTTCATTGGTATATAGTTTATAGGCTAGCATCTGTTTCTATCCTTCAAGAGTTCATGCATACAAAGGAATATTCATATCAACTACAATATTTGTCAGTGAGATTCCATGCGGATACTGGACTATTTATGTCAGTATTATATTTTTATCAGGAGAAACAACCTTTCATCTAATATAGTTTTACTTAAAAATGTGAAATGTGCTATGACATTAATTCTCCATAAAGAATTCGCTATCCTTTCAGCTGATATTCTGAACAATCAGTAGGCAATATAGAATCAACGAATTAAATTTGCTGCCCGCTCCATCCGTCAAACCATATGAATTTAAAATAGAGTAGCGTCAAACATTACAAAGTATGCCATTAGAGAGAGAGAGAGAGAGAGAGAGAGAGAGAGAGAGAGAGAGAGAGAGAGAAAGCTTAAGATAGCCGAGTTGGCCTTGTGATGTCAACTTAATACAAATTATCTTCCCTGCACTATATTATCGTGCATTTTTGCAGAATGAGAAACGTTTAAGTTTTATCGTTTGTTAAACATGGTATTCGCTATTCACTTTTTTTTTTTGTACCGACATAAATGAATTAAATGTTTATCCCACATTGGTCTCTTTGGAAGAATCACCTAAGCTTACAATATAAACTAGCAAAGTGCCATAATACATAGCAACACTTAAGGCAATTTATACACATAAAATAAATCATCCGGAAATATTATCTTGATTTTCTATGAACAATTGACATTATTAATATGCTCCATTTCTTTCTTGTGCAGGCCGAAGCATGATCGGCTCAACAATGTAACACTTTAAAAGTCAACATAAACAATGATAACCGTATAATATACATCGAGCTCACATGTAGCTCTCTATAATATATATCTAATACATGGACATTGAGCTCAAAACAACAGTTAAGATCTAGAGTATAATAACTCAATTTTTAGCTCCCAGACTGTGGTGTGTTGAGTTCTATGTCTAAGGATTATGGAAGTGGAGCCTCACGGTAACCACAGTAAAGATCCACGAAGGGAATGGCTGCTATCTGCAGTGAGTAAAACATAGTCTTCTGTCGCTTTCTTTCTTTCTTTCTTTCTTTCTTTCTTTCTTTCTTTCTTTCTTTCTTTCTTTCTTTCTCTCTTTCTTTCTTTCTTTCTGTCTTTCTTTCTTTCTTTCTTTCTCATGACATGGGAAAATCACCAGGATAAGGAATATCATATAGGATAAAAGAAAAAGAAAACATAAAGAAAAAAGAAAAGGAAAAACGATGATAGTGTATGTGTGTTGTCTATATTATCGTATCTGCACAATTTTTAATTTATGTTACATCTACCTAAACAAGACTACTGCAACATTACAACATTCAGTCCAAATGTTTTCTACGAATCTTAGCATTCAATACTTAATGTCCTGTTTATGAAGTAAGACAGTGAAAAGGGCCAGTGTAAAGAGGTAGCTTCTTAATCTGATCTCTGTCTGTAAAGTCTGTCTCAAACTGTATTCCCTCTCCCTTCTATCGCTCTTGCTCTTGCATCCTCATTCCAAGGGCTAGTCTGCCAGCCACCCCTCCCCCTCCCCCGCTCTTTCCTAACCGAAGGTCACCCATTACCCCCCCCCCCCCTCCTTCCTCCTCCTCGCCCCGAGGTCAAAGACAATACCAGACTGTCGACAAGGCAATCAGGTGTTACGGAGATTCCAGGCCTTGATTAGCAAAGGGAGATAAGACGCTGAATAAGAGTGAGCGGTGCACAGACTGCCTTCCTATACCTATCGTGCACTCCCTCCACTCAGCGGTGCTCACGCTGTCAAATGTCGAGGTTCTAACTGAGTATTGGTTTGATTTGCTCGCAGTGTGGGGCGATAGGAACAAAAAAGCAACTGTTGAAGAGCCAAAAAGATCTTTCTGCCCTCTTTACCATGTCAGGTTTACAACACCAATAAAATCTTAAGTCCGTCCATACCAGACTATGCTCATTATATTTTCAAATTGGCATTTAATTTGTTGTTAGAAATTCTAGTTGATAATATTCGACTGATCTAAACAGAGTGAAAGCTTCTGACATGATAGATCTGGAAGCTTCTTTCTGCTTCCATACTTCTAGGTTCGAAAGAAGTGTAGATACCGATGCTGTATAAATCTCTATTTGCCGAGCACGATCAAGTGACAATAATACATAAAAAATGGTTTCTTTTTAAGACGGTGCAACAAGGGGGGGGGGGGGGGTGTGGATGCCAGTTGCAGAAGTAAAAACATCAACCATATTGGCACAGAAAGATATACGTGGGTCAATACAGTAGCCCGGAAAGGAAAAGCTGTGTTCTACACATCTCACCTAAAATGGCGGATGTCGCTAATTAGGTCAGATTGAGAATGATTAAAAAATCATGACTCATGACAAATTGCCCAAACCGAAACAAATCAATTTTTTTTTTTTAATTATAAAAGTAAAACCAATCACAAAAAAAGTCTATTTTTACCATTATTTTACACACTTCGATACAGCACAGATTCAACCCAGACGGGATAAACTGACAACGAAAGCTTCTCTTAAACATGTCAAGATTTGCCATGTACCCCAGTTTCTCAGAAAGCAGGCCTGTATCCAAATCATTTAACGGAGATGTTTGTGCCTGAGTAAAATTAATTAAAATGTCATGAAACAGCAGCCGGGGCAGGGACCGCTGATTCTGCCAGTTTGGTGTTTGTAACAGTTTGTTTGGCTAACAGAAGAAATAAAGACATTTATCGGTGACGGACACTGGCTGCAAAATGATGCAGTATAGACGTTTGGTTTGTCTACTTCAGAAAATAAAATCTTTCAAGCACAGGACGAGAAATGGCATTAGCTGTGATCTCAAAAAGGGTTGAAACTCAGATATCCCACAACAATGATAACGGCTGTGAAAAGGGCAGTAACTGATATCTATTATTCGTAATCTATGTTTTTTTTGTTTTTTTTTTTTGTGCTGTAAATCATCTTTCTCTATAAACTCAATTCAAAATTCTTCATTTTTTTTTTTTTTTTATGTATGTGATTAGCTCTGCCGATGGAAAGTCATCTTAATTTTAAGATATTTTTTGTTAAATGAGAAGCAATATCATGATCATATTATTATCCTCAACTTTACAAAACAGACTATTATTATTATTTTTTTTTTTTAACAAAGTGAATTGAGCTAAACATACTTCATTAAAACTCTTTGACTACCACGAGCCGATACATCGGCTTGACTTTGTCACAGAACGCTACCGCAAGCTGATACAACGGCTTGGTTTGTTGTCCTGCTTTTTACAATTCATGTTTTAATTCTTCCATATTGAAATATCAGTTGTTTTCTTTCAACTTTGTTTTCAAAACAAATTCTTATTCTACATCCAATTCCCTTTCCAGTGGTATATAACATGAACAGTGCTGTGTGAGGGGGAGCCAAATATTTGAAATTTAAAAATATTAGTTTAAAAAATTAAAATACTAATGCTAAAATTCCCGGTCAAAACATGGAAAATGACCCGGTAGTCAAAGAGAAACGAAACAAGTCAATGATATTAGCAGAGAAAAGACAACTTGAATGAGGTGATATATGTGCACAAATCCTGACACTGGGGATTCCATGCCTAGGTGTCCTTGTCAAATTGGATATGAAACCATTTTAAAATGAAAGGGTCCTTAAGTATACCATTATCTCTCTTTAAAATCTGTTCAAGAGAGCTTGGTGGGCTTTCCTTAAGTTAATTTCCCTCCCACTATCTGCAGCAGGGCACCATATAATAATGTTGATCCCATACTGAGAGATTTGAAACTACAGCCCTCAAGTTAATTCTTAGTCGGCGGTATAATACCTTAATGCTAGCAACCCAAGTACTTCAAGATGGTCAGCTGCTATTCTTACGCTCTTCAGGGAAAAGCCACTTGAGAGAGTGTGGTAGTTTTCTGTGCAGATTTATGTCTCTGGCGGCAGCATCTGTTGCCGGAAGCCGCAGAAGGGAACACAATCATGATGATGCGGCATTGAATGTAGCAAGCCAGTTGTCTAATGTAAGGTAGGGAGTCGGAGATAGAATATGGGTAATTTGGTAAGGACGCACACTAAGAGTTCAAAGGCGATGCTCTCTTGACTTGTAGGAGATGAAGTAAGTGAATTGCGAGGCTCAGAGTGGTTATATGTGCTCAGGATAAGTGAATGTTCTGATTATTTTGAACGTTTCTTCTGTGTAGTCGTCTATTAGTTTACATCATCAACGCATTCCTTCATTCGCAGCCTACGTTTCTGCTCATCAATACTTTTCCATCGAGCCAACAGTTCTGTGTGCGATCCATCCATCCATCCATCCATCCATCCATCCATCCATTCATTCATTCATTCATTCATTCATTCATTCATCCATCCATTCATTTCATCTATTCATCCATCCATCCATCCATTTTCTATTCATTCATTCATCTATCCATCCTGCACCCATCCATCCATCCATCCATCCATCCATCCATCCAAGAAATGTCCACATTTGTGCAGATGATCTGAGCAAATTCAGCATTAAAACAAGATTGTTGATTTCGATAATAAAAAATACACATCTGAGATCGAAGAAGGACAAAAATAAATCACTTTACCCAAACGAACCAATGCAAGATCGTAAATGGAATAGAGCGCTCATTCAGAACAAGCACAGAGGGCATAATCACTTATATAGGGGCTGTATTTATCAGGAAGCCGTTTGGCGTGAACTGGATATAAGGGGCGGGATGGGATGAGGTGGAAGTGGGGGAGGAGGGGGAGAGAAAGAAAGTGGACAGTGGAGGGAAAAACAGAAATGGATAAAGTAATGAGATGGAAAAAGACAATGATTTTTAAAACATGCAGACAGACACGAGTATTAGTTATTGAAAGTTTAAAGCACAGACATACACAGAATTTGATAAGTAAGAGAAGAAGCCCGATTAAATGTTTGCACAATGTAATATGCCAATCCAAGGCATCCTATAAAAACGAGGCCTGAGCGAGAGGAAGCCGGCAAAAGTAGGTCATCAAGAGGAGATAATGCAGATTTCCAGAAGCCGCCAGTGGTGGTAACCGCTAGAGATAGGAAGAACCTGAGGCAGAGAAGAAAGGGGGTGCGCTAGAAAGCGGTGATGGAGGGGGGGGGAAGGGAGAGAACTGGACTGTGATGGATGCCTCATTAACTCTAATGCTGTCCACTTGTTTCCTTAATGAGTGTCAGGGCCCGGCTCGGATTATTCCCCCTTGCCTTTGTTTTATTGCCGCGCTGAATGGGCGCCATTAAACCCCCGGCTCCAGACCGGAAGTGGTGAGTGGGCGCGATGCAAGATCGCGTTAAAAACCTTCATGCTCAGTCAATTTCCCAATTTCGTTTTTGTTCTCTTGTTTTGTCTTTTTTCTCTTACACTTATGGTTGTTGTTTGCCGTTGCCATAGTTACTAGTTCTATCTCCCGTTCATATTTTTGTTTTACCCATTGTTGACATAATGTCATGCCTTAAGTTTTGACGGAACAAAAACAGACATAATAACTAAATCTGCAGTATGGCCTGACAATATTTATAAACTAATACTGCAAAGTTTGGCTTAGATTTTGCTTGTATTTTTTCACGGAGTTTTGAGTGTAAGGTTTCTGCATTTATGTGTGTTTCAATTTTCAGCTTACTCCCATTGTATTATATTATTGTTACTGGTGTGATTACTGGCTGTGATTACTGGCTGTGATGCTCTTCATCCTTTACAAATGGTCAAAGTAATATCTACCAGTCGTTGATAAAAGTATGTCCTGATGGATCAATAAAGTATTCGTAGTCGTATTTATTAAAGCCAGCGAACACAGGAAATGACGAATCCGAATTTTACGGAGTTTGAGTAAGTTTAAACACAGAGAGAAAGGAGAGACTTATAAAGAAAAAGTCATTTATCAACAGTTACAGTATCATTCTAAGCCCCGTATCTTCTAAGCATTTCTCCTATTTGAGGTGTAGATCTATTATTTCTCAAGGGAGAGGAACCATTTCTTGTTTTTGGAGCCTTCTGTTTACGGGGAGTGCAAAAGACCCCAGCAAATGACTACAGTTAATTAAGTATCTGAGAAACCTACTACAAGAGAATGGAAAGCTCTACGCTTGGACAGCTGTCTCTTGGTTATATCAATGTCCATTTTTCAAGATTTGTATAGAGCGATGGGAAAGTTATGATAAATATATGCTACAGTGATGGCATCTTCAACAAATAAACTGGCATTCAGGAATCAAGTATTTCATCATCAAACATATTTCCGACTACTCGGTTTATTCTCTCATTAGACTACAAATTAGTGGGCAACTGTCTAACCAACCGACCAACCAACCAACCAATCAATCAACCAACCAACCAACCGACCGACCGACCGACCAACCAACCAACCGACCGACCGACCAACCAACCAACCAACCAACCAACCAACCAACCGCCTTCCAACCAACTAACTAACCAACCAACCAACCAACCAAAAAACCAACCAACCAACCAACCACGCAATCAGCTAACTAGTTTAATTATTCAACTACCTGAAAGTTTCTACAATCTGGATAACAACTCTTACAAAAATAGAAACATCGAATGAAAATGATTTGAAGATTTACTCGCTGCTGCAGGTACGGTTGTTTTACACCTTGAAGTAGACTTCTATTAAAGGCAATTATTCCCAAGAATCAACCCTATGATGAATTAGTACCTACGTGAAGCCAGACAGCAACTGTGCTTTCAATCGCAGTCTCTGGTTTTGTCTAATTGAGTTGTCACATTTATGGGACACTTCTCGTAAATGGCTGAAGCAGCTCTTGAGAATCCACAGAAGCGCTAAAGAAATAGGTAAAAACTTACCTAAGTAATATAATTTCCCTCTCTACTTCTTCAAACGCCCTCTCCTTCATTATCTACCCAGAGTATTGTCATTCACTGAAGTAAAACCTACTGCGCCATTTTGTGTTTGAGATTTGGGATGTACTGAGGTCTTATATAAAGATCTTGAGAACTCTTGACAGATTTACTTACATTGTTCGTTGCCAAATTGCATTCTTTTGTAGACGCCACACAATCAGGGTACGTGTACATACTTGTAAAGAAGGGAGTTCACCTTCTTTGAAACGGACCTACTGGAGAGTTTAACGCCGTCTTTTGAATTGCGTTTTGAGAGAACAGAGCCTTGAAATGTTTGCAGAATCTGTTCATTGTTCATGTGGCCATTTCTGGGCCTACAGAACAGTCTCAGGTTTCTTCACGCCTTCCCTGGGCTGTGGCAGAAATAAAACAAGAATAATTTAGAAAGAAAATGTTGGTTAAAAATGGCAAGAGCAGTTGCATTTCTGCATGGGAACTGTGGAAAAGCTCGCAAACAAAATCTCTGACCCGTGGCTCGGAAAGGAAGCCACACCTTCCTTTCTCATTTGTTATTACCGGCTCCTCACCAGTTCTTTTGTCATGCCTTCCTGAGGCCCCTTGAAAAAAAGCCATTATTCTCTTTATAGCGTTTATTCTTAATAAAGTAACATCCAGCGAATAATGCCTTCCTTTCCTCTCTTAGACACCGAACCGAGGCAGAACAAGTGTGTGTGTGTGTGTGTGTGTGTGAGGGGGAAAAAAGGGGGGGGGGCGCCTGATACAGTAGGTAGG
>JBCAUA010039368.1:0-12007 GCA_038406235.1 Peronia verruculata | reverse complement strand
GCGATAAGGTAACCCGATCGGGCGTCACCTGGGCTTGACACCGGCGAGGTCAAAGTTACTGAGGCGTAAACTAAGCGGTCCTCTACTGAACCACCGTGGACAGTGCCGGTGGGTTCTCACAGCTGGCGGGACTGAGTGCGGGTGGGGGATAAAATTTTGAATAACTAGACTATTTCTGGATCTATTTCCTAGATCTACATTCAGATCGCGAACAGCTGCCCTCTTACACTAGTCTTTCTAAGATCATGGGCACATTATCAGTTCTTGTCAGTACTCTAATGTGCTGATTTTCCATCAACAACCCTCACATGACCACTCGACTGCAGGTTGTTGGGTGTGAAAAATGATCTCGATCTTAAAACAGCCGCCGAACAACAGTCCAACAACTGTCCCAGGTATGAGGAAAACTTTTGTACTTCTGGTTTCACTGTCATTGTGCTGAATTCATATTGCAAATTATTATAAAACTGCGACTGCCTAGTGGATCCAGTAAGAACTACGGTAAGAGTCGGCAGATGGTCGGTCAAAAGTAGGAAAGTCGGCAACATCTTAAGTTTGACATCCCTGATTGTTTTTTTTTTTTCTATGTTCTGGAGTAACTGAGTGAAGAGGGAGAAACATGGCAAAACAACAACCACTGCATCAACTGACTTAAAATTGGCTGTGCTTTCTTATTAATGGATTATCTTGCATATATGAAACATTACCGGACCTTCGAATATATACCAATTTCTACAAGCTTTCAATGTAAGTTTGAAATTTTTTTTTTTTTTTCCAGATTCAACTTCATATTTGTAATGTCTGTTCAATTTCCAACAGGTTAATATATGATCTGGCATACTTGGGTTATATGTGCTGCATTTAACAGGTCAAAACAAATTTGACCCCTAAATCTGCACTGGGCTCCAAAAGGACCTTTGGTCCATCCATGAAATCAGGCTTGGAGTGAACCAGTTAAACTAACTATAACTTGCGTGGACAACCCCCCCAAAAAAATGTACATACTTGCTTGGTCTGGGGCTTGAACTTCCAGTCTCATCTTCATCATAGCTGGAGTCTCCTGGGTGGCAGAAGGTGCGGAAATGAACAGGATTTTTCCTAGAAATATATGAAGACATACTCTTTTCAGCAAACGAATGACCTGTACAAGATATCTTCAGCCAAGATACTGGGAAGTGACAGAACTCAGCACATAGGAAATGATATTAAAACTGTTGGCATTAACACACACACACACACACACAAACACACTACACTAACTGTCTAATTTCATAGATATTAAGTGTACAGCGGATATAGGTAGGATGTGAGATACTAACAGAAAGCTTATCAAGACAGAACTGTAAAACAAAATTTATGATGGAAATATAGAAAGACAGATTTTTAGAGAGCAGAATTTGAAATATTTTGAAAGTATTTCCAGAGTTTGCAAGAATATGAAATAACTGACGATAAGTGAGTACAACTGAATATTAACTTGTAAAACTAGTAAAGCTGGCTTTAAAACCAGTAAAAGTGATCATAAATCTGAGTAATTGGTACAAATAAGTATATGAATAATACTACTTGTAAAATTGACTGTAAAAGTAGAAAAACTGATTGCCGTTTAACTGCTAAACCTGACAAATTGTAAATATCTGTAAAATATTGATTGCAGTATATAATATATATATATATTTAGGAATTTGGTCTTCACGTGAATTCCTAAGACGGTCAACTCACATGAGGGTCATGATGGACAATAGTGATGCTCAGGGGACAATAAAATGAAAAAGTTTATCACTGCAGACAAAGTGGGATTGTCACTAGATACTTTCCTGAACATTTGTTTCTGATTAGTTGGACAAGAATTGGTTGTACAAGACTTAAACTTACTGACCTTTCAAATATTTTCAAATAAAATAAAAAATAATCACCTGTAACACTTTTTGCCATACTGACAACGTTCTCGTCTCCTCTTTTTCTTTGTTCCTTCATCACTGTCATCTGTGTCCCGTGAGGTAGCTCCACCTCTTCGCTTGGTTGGGCGTGGCACATAGGGTTCATCATCCTCCATAATATCATCATCATCATCATCATCTGAATCATCTCTTGCACGACCTCGACTTGGTCGACGTCCTTTTTTCTTCCCTCTGCTGGCAGCTGCCCTTTTGGTGGGTCCTCTGGGTGGCACCTTGCCCTTTATCTTTACTGCCTGAGATAAATAAATAAAGCAACATAAGATGAAAATAAATAAAACAGCTAATTAACCAATAAATATAACAGATATCATTTCCGAATCAGAATGAATCTTAAAACTGAAAAACTGAATGAACATACTCAATTTTCTACATTCAATAATAGAACAGTCGCATATACCTTCCCAGAGCAAAATTTTCAACATCAAAATGGCTCTAGGGCCCTGGCAATTCTCTCATCATAGGAAGGACTTCCTCACTGTTTGTACAATGATCTTCACATGATGACCTGTTGTCTAAGACCCGGCCCACCTAAGAGCTCATCTTTGTTGTGAAATGGAATTATTCCAGTATAATTTACCTACCCAAGAAGACACTCTCAAATTAAAAACCCTCCCAACAGCCTGGTATAGGACACGCTAATACTTGTGGTGCAATTTCAAACCAGACTGTCCACTTGAGAGAAATGCTCAGCGCTTGGCAAAACGGGGAGGAGGCGAACAAAAAAACAACAGGAAAACAAGGATGGAATATGATGGGGGGTGTGTCACTGCATAATTAGGCCAGACGTGGAGACAAGGTCATGACCATTTCTTTGTTAACAACATGGGCAGAGCCTGTGATTGCTTACCTGTATAAGGATGAATGTTTTGCCTCCTGACTGGTCAGTTGTTAGTTGGTAGGTCTAACTAAGTTGAAACACTCGTGGGATTATCCTTTTTAGCCATGTCATGTTTTCAATAAACAATGATACTGTCACATAGTAACTCACGTATACGAAGGAAATTGGGCACTATTCATGAAATTGCTGTTCGACAAAGGGGTGGATAGGTAGCAACCCCTGTACGACAAAAAGCCAAGCCCCTGCCTTCTCTGCATTACAAACGGGTGAACTGGTCAATATACTATCTTATGCATTTGGTCCTTTGTCATTCAGAGAAGTTAAGGGCTCACCTTCTTGTTAAATAGGAGATGTCACCTATTCACCTCTTCATTGCCCAGCTGACTATATCTAATTGAAACACACAATGGAAAAAGCTGTCCCTTAACTAATGGTATCAAGCAAGTAATCTGTAGCACTGCAGACAAGATAGTGGTCAGATGAGTTGTGTATCCTTCCAATTCATCTAGGAGTCCATCTGTCTAAGAGCCCCCCCTTTTTTTTTTGGTCTCCCATTGACTGGACTCTATGAGACCACTGTGCTTTATTGCTACAGATTTGTGACAGGAAAATTTTAGATCCCTTAGCTGGGCCTTCGAATTGAGGGTCAGAAGTTTGTGGGTTCAAATTTTGATGGAATTTGAACATTTGGTCTTAAGAATGCTTATTTACATATATTGGTCTTAAGAATGATTATTTACACACATATCCTGACTCAATCAACCCAGGGTAAACTTGGTATCTGACTATAGACAGTGATACTATGGTTAAACTGATAAGGATTTCAGGGCAATACAGGCAACCTTCCTGTATGCTCTCCAGGAACTGAGTGTCTGCACTGGACTTGTTGGGACTGTAAAGACAGTAGAACCTGTACTCTAAAGGAATATATACAATATGAATGCCATCTCCTGCACTCTTTCTTTCTTTCACATATTGAGCATGCTTTTTCATGTGCTTAAATCTAAGCCTCTTCATTATATTGTACTGTTTTCTCACCCTCATCATAATATTCCAGTTGTCCATTACCTACAAATGCCACCCAATGTATGTCCTAACATGTACTCACTTTTTGTTTTTGTGAGCTGCTTGCATTTTTCTCCCAGTCACTGCCAGAATCCTCCTCTCCTTCCACCTGGAAATCACTGTCTTTATCTTCATTTGCGTCATCATCATCGTCAGAGGCAAAGTCCTCCAGTGCTTCCTCAATCATTGGATCATCCACTGAGATAGTGATAGAAGAATTCAGGAGCATATGTAGCAGAAAAACAGAGAGGACAGTGATTCAACTTAGCAATAAATAGGACAGAAAGTCAGTACAAACATTCCACTTTGTAATGAGAATATAAAAATTCAAACCATAGTTTTGGCTTCACAACACAATTAAAATGGGAACACGTAAAACGAAGCAAAAATCACATTTTATATTAATGACTTGACAGTTACAGCAAATGATACTTGCAACAATCAGAGTCGAAAGAAAACCGAAACAAGTAAAGGCACTCATAATCTATATTCAGACAAGAGGTGTTCCTTCAAGTGTATGTAGATGTCCACTTTCCAAGGCCTAGAACAGCCTTTAAAATAATATGTTACTATTTTCCTCAGACAGAGCTAAATATTCAAATATCACTTTGGCTGATTAAATATTGTGTACATTAAAACTTATTTTCTCAAACAAAACATTCAATGTGACTTTAGCTTTCAGTTTTTTGAAGCCATTCCTAACCATGTATCAGATATGTCACCACGGGTGGTGTGACAAAAAAATAATGGGAGAGTTGCCTGGGAAACAAATAAATTGGGCTTTACAATATTTCATTTCAAAGTGTCACTATACATCTTTCCTATGCTCCATTATGACATGCTAATGGTAGAGGTCCTTTTGATGTAAAAATGACTGTTTTACTCATCATAATTAAGACATTCTTGCACCAAAGGCTTTGTAGGTATAAATGTGATTGTATCACCACAGCCGTGACGGTGTTTTATTGAAGGCTCTGTAGATGAACATGTGATTATCCTACTCACCATAGCTTCCTCTCTTTTGTCTTGCTGCCCTCTGAGGTCTTCTGGATGGGGAATCATCTTCATCTTCTTCATCATCATAAGACTGCCTTCTTGGTAGTGAAATCTCTTCGTCATCTTCATCATCGCTGTTTTTCCTTCTGGACTGACTTCTCTGAGGGGTTTTCCTGGGCGTCCGTGCTGGCGCCTTCCTCCCCTTAGCACCACCTTTACCTTTAGGGGTCTTCTTGGCTTTCGGTTTGGACTTTTTAGGTGAATAATCATCGTCATCTTCACTGAAATCATCTTCGCTGTCACTGGCTTTTCTTTTCCTCCGAGACCTTCCTCCCCTGCCTCGTGATGTTTTTGCTGGTACATAGTCATCATCTGAGGGCTCATCTTCATAATCCTCGTCACTGTCCTTTGCTGCTTTTCTCCTGCTGGTCTTTTGAGGTATATATTCCTCTTCCTCATCATCTAAGAAGTCATCGTCATCATCATATTCCTCCTCGTCTCTTGCTTTGGCTGCTACTGGTTTTCCTGCTGCAGGAGAAAAAAAATTAATTCATATCTGTCTCAATGCATTGCACGCAAATAAAACCATGCATGTTTGTGTCTGATTTATGTTCAGATCAACTCACAACATTCACAGTGACTAAGCCCATATTTGCCAATCTGGAGAAATGAGTGATAAAACAATTATTTTCATAGGGTACATACAGAAGACTCTGAACTAACCTGAGGATATAACATAAGCATATTTGTAGGTTGCTCTAAACCAGTTAATCTTATATGTTTATTTGTGACTACCACGCGAATGGCAAAGTTATCAATAGAACTTTTACTTACTGTGCTTATCAAAAAAGGACTACGAGGCTAGAATAATGAATCCGCGCGTGCGCGCGCGTGTGTGCGCGCATGCATGCATGCATGTGCGTGTGTGTGTCTCGCCTGGGAATCATTTTGGAAACCACTGGGGGGAGATGATTTTAATCATTACCATTGGTTTTGGCATGCTCAAATTAGAAGAAAACAATCGAAAAGATTTTGAAATCTATCATGGTTGCCATTGCAACAGCCGCCATCTTGGATTTTGTTACCTGATATTGCATAACGTTACCTTCGAAAGGCTCTAAATTTTTCCAATCGATGTGCTTGTAATTTTGTGTACATTTTTTACCACTGGGATGATTCCATATCTAAATTTTGTCAAGACAGATTTCTGATAGAGTGCGTAGGTTTTTTTTTTTTGACAATTTTTAAAATTTAGTATGTGAAAAGGTCACAGATTTTTTGAAAGTTTGACCCCAAAATCTCAAATTTCTCAAAAACTGAAAAAGATATCAAAAATGCCTCCTGAGCAAATTTAGATATTGTTTTGTTCTGTGTTCATGCCAAATGTCATGGCAATTGCTCCATAAATAAAAAAGAAGATCACATACTTGTGCTAAAAAAAAAAAAAAAATGCATTTTGAGAAAAACACATCTAAAGTTTTTTTTGGGCACAAAAGAACAGCCGTACAGAACTTTCAATTGGACTTTCAACCCCAAAACATCTTTGTTTTCACCTACTAGACCTCTTTCCATGATATCTATGCCTTCTTTTGCCTTCTCCTGTGCCCCTGCCCCCATTTTTCTTCCATTTTTGCTTCCCTATCCAGAGAAGGCTATATATGGCCACAATGTCTTCCTTGGTCAAAACCAAGAGCGTTTATACCCTCCCTGTCACAAATAATCCACTACTGCACTCTGAAACAGCAGAAACATGGCATATGTCACCCTCATTAGACCATGGGAAGTCTATTTCAGAGGCCCGGGTGAACGTTTTCCTTGATATTCGATGTGGTCAGCGCCTCAGATGGTAAGTCAGTGTCCACCACTGGCACTGGGGCTCCTAATATTGGTGAAGGAGATCATAATCAAGTCTTCTATATGCAATTTGTCCATAGCCAGCAAAATAGTGATGATCTATTACTGAATAAAGAGCTCCAAATGAGCAAGAGCCTGGATGGCAGAGGGACAGACTAATCTTTGTTTGACTACCCTCCCCACACCTTAGAATGGACATAACTTTTTAAAAACCATTTTTATATTCTCAGAGACCAAACTTTTAAAAGAAAACAGATACCCAAAATTGAATATTTTGAGCAAAAACCCAATTTCAGGAACCACCCCCCCCCAACAGTAGATCCCTTACCACACACAACTCACTAGGTCATTTGCGGCTCTATGAGTATACAGCACTGCAAAACTTGGTGCCAGAACTAGGATTCCAAAGCAAACTACTTGTATGGACAAATGATCCCTTCCTCCTCCACTGACTGAACCATCTGCTTCTTTATAAAGCGATATTTATGGCCAAAGCTAAGACCCCTGTGTGATTGCTTTCGTGACCAATCCCTTTTTAATTCAACTTACCAGGTCGTTTGCTGACAGCTGTGGATATTGGTTTCTTGGTAGGTGTCTTTGCCTTGACAGGTGACCCAGCTGCCTGCACCATCCACGCAGGTAGCACTCTCTTCTTGCTCAGTGGCATCGCCATGTCACCATGGACCTCTGGTCTGGACTTTTCTGGTGTCTCCAATTCCTGGTGTGCATATGTAATATACAACGTCAAACCAAATGGGAAAACTTTGAAACATATCTTCATACTGTCCGTCAGACTTATTGCGGTATTTTTTTAAAAGACATTTTCATTGTTCAAGATGTTCGTTCCGCCTGATGAAGACAAGGCAGATACATGTCAAGTCATTTTGCTGCCACACTGTGTGGCTTAAATGATACCACAGAGAGCTTCTCACCGTAATTTGAATGGCCTTAGTATGATTTAATGAGGTAGAAAAAAATATAATTCAGCCAACTTTCAGGTCAGTGTTACAATTTTGTTATTGCTGAAGGTTAATTTACTGTACTCTTACAGCCCTGAAAGTGAAAAAAAAAAAAAAAGACTGCTATTATCACCTGTTTACTAACTTTCTTATCAGCTTTAATTTCCTTCTTTGGTTGTGCATCAGATCTCAGCCTGTCTGCATCATTAGCTGCTTCATCCCAGTCTTCATCAGCATCTAAATCAACAGCAAACACAATGTAATCAACTCACTTGAAAAAAATCTTATCCAGTTTTCATTTGTGTCTCTAAATTAACAACAAACACAGTGCAATCAACTCATTTCAAAAATTCTTTTTCAGTCTTTATCCAAATCTAAATCAGTAACAAACACAAGATAACTAACTCCATGGAAAAAGCTTATTTAAACCTCCTGACAGAGAGGATGATCCAGATTTGAGCCATGGATCTAGTTGCAGATATAAGGCTGAACCTGAGATAAAGAAGACATGACTGGTTGACACACAATTGGGAAGAAGAGCCAAAAACAAAGAAAGAGGTCTATGCTCAAGTTTGGGAAAAGAGATTGATAATGGTAAGCTGTCCACTCTAAAATGCACCAATGAATCCAATATTCACAGTCAAAATTCTATGTTCCATCACAATCCTCATTTTTAGCCATTTGGTAATTTTAGATACTTTTTCACACTCACTGTATGATGAATATAGGTATGCATATTTTTCAGTGAGCCAGCTAATTCACCTTTGCTTTCAACTACTGTATAGACCTCTGTGTAATACAAAAAAGTCTCTTAAGACAATTTTTTTCCACAACTGCAATGTTTTTTTTCCATTCCTCACCTTTCTCTGTTGCCACAGGCTGTGGTTTGGTGTCAGAATCTGCATCACCATTGGTCACCTTCTCGTCCTTAACAGCCTCCGAGCCCGCATCCCTGGCTTTTACATCCCCTTTCTCCTCTCTGAATACCCAATGTCAAAAAAAAAAGACAAAAATAACTGAAAGCATCTATGCAGCACTTATTCCTCTAAAGTACAGACTCTGAGCATATTACAATCTATCATTACCCCAAACAGCCCCAAGAACACATATGAAGACTCCAGTGGAAAAACCAGATGTCACATTTTCTACAAAAGGAGAAAACCAGAAATTTAAAGTTTAGAAGTCTATAGTTCCTCACTGTATAGCCCTTTTTAAAACTCTCTTTCTCAGAAGAACTTACCTGGTTTTCAAAATTATTGTTCTGGTTAACAAATCTTAGCAGTGTGCTTTATAATGTTGGTGCCATAACTCATTTTTCACAAAAATGTGACTTATCTTTTTCTTCCACTGGAGTCTTCATGTATGTTCTCAGCTTCCCATTGGTTTTGGTTTTGAGGGGGGGGGGGGGAAGAAGAGCTCTTGAAATGTGTGGGCCCAGGAAAAAAAAGCAGCTCAAGTGTTGTGTGTGAAAATAGAATCATTTCTGAGTATTTTGATTTTAATTTCATCCATTTCTGACAACTAGAACCTGAGATATGGCAGTTTTTGTACCATGGGGGTAAAACATGCAAAACAGAGAAATTAAGCTTTAAAGCTAAGGAAAGAAAAAAAAGAAAGAAATTAGTCCTGTTTTATGTAAATTAAGCACAGACAAAACCCGTGGGCCTACATGATGATGCAAGCCGTCTGGTAACCTGCTGTCCTCTGTCCGTGGTGCTGATGACTAAAATTTGAAAGCTAAATTAACTTCAGCATCAGACCAGACTTGTGACTATGAGTGATCCCTAGAATGGATCTAGATGTACATCTCGAGTCATAATTTTACATCGTGGCCGGCAACATATGTGCTGTAGGTGAAAACATAAAACCAGGGGTAGGGTGGGACATCGCGGTTACTCAAAGATTTAAGTCAGATGGGAACATAAGATAGCAGGCCCAGGGATGATTGGGTCGCTAATAACCGGCAGGACAGGCTTGTGGGCAGGACAGACGAGGTATAACACATAACAATAAATGTCTGGAATGCATCGGGTACTGTTGGCCTACAGACACAAGCCTTGGCAATGGTGGCAGGCAGGACTAGTGGTCATAGCAACCCCATTCCCACAACAAGAAAATTTTGTTGACGGACCCATATGAACAAAAATAAGCATAGATTAGGGAAATATCAAAAGCCGGGTAGTGTTACAAAAACTTAAAAAAAATATGTTTAGTGGCTCATTTTTGAACTTTTTACAGTGTCATTACATACTAAACATCTTTAGGAAATCAATTCTGGTGAAAACCCAAAATCGGTAGGTAGGTCCAAAATTGACTTGAGAGCCTGTAGCTCCATTCAAACGCCTGCGATTTTAGCCGGGTTTTCGCATAGGTACAGACAACTGATGATAAGCATTAACAATTAGAAATGCACGATGAATATCAACATAAAAATGATATGCAACTGACCTTTCCTTGCCATTAACTTGAGGGTATTTCACTTTGTAGAAGAATTGATCTGGCAACAGACCAAACTCATCTCCATGCTCTAGTAACTGTTTCACATCTCTGCTCAAAACTTTGGAATCTCTTTGTTTCAGAGTCCGAAGGAAACACGGATTGGTGTGTGTCTAAAAGATTTCATGATTAGAATAAATACTAAAATGTTGACATTATAATATTAACACAAATATTTCCTGATTAGTGTGAAGATGAGAAATTATATTATTTAAATAACATAAATATAATATATGTCATAAATGATCACAATATAACATATAAAACTATCCAAAACCACACATGAAATCATGTCCCACAAGTAGTTATTGAAATAATGATATTATGCTTTGCTATCCAGGTCATAAGTTCCTCTTTAATTATTGCACAATGTGCATCAGGAGCAAACCAAATAATACATTTACATACAATAGATTAGATAGCCTAAATGAAAGCAAAGCAGTCTCACAAATGGCATGACGTGACACTGAACCCTCAACATTTGGGTACATATCAAGAATAAACAAGTCTCATTAGCATTTTTGTCACTGATGTGATTACTCAAATGAGAAAACATTTTGAACTGATCACCAAG
The DNA here is from genome assembly GCA_038406235.1 of Peronia verruculata. NCBI lineage: Eukaryota > Metazoa > Mollusca > Gastropoda > Systellommatophora > Onchidiidae > Peronia > Peronia verruculata. The sequence goes on along the minus strand of JBCAUA010039368.1, from coordinate 1,264 downwards.
GAAAAAAAGCACAAAAAAAAACCTTCTCATGTGATATCAGAGAGCTGAACTAATTTGGAAGGATTTGTTGATTTTCAAATTTATTTTCTAATTTTTTACAGCTGATGAAAATAGCAAGACTGATAATGTAAAAAATGTGATCTCAGGTAATTCAGACAAGCCTGTAAAAATTTTGTCATGGAAACAGCTGCAAACAGCATTTACCGGCGTAATATACAGCTTTCCATCAGTAATTTCCAACAAGGCATGACTTCTTGATACTCTCTTGTCTGTCACCTAATAGGTAGAGATGAAAACCAGAACACCATTTGATATTCCATTTTGTCACCTTTGATATTCTTATAACAGGAAAATGCAACGTACATAGCATACAGGGTTATATTCTACTACCTACATTATTTGAGGCATAAACATTTTCTTGCCCCATTTATTTTAAAAGGAATGAAACAGAAAAATTAAAAGCATCTATATATATTATAAAATCGCAAGAAAACCCACAACAGGCTCATGAACTAGAAAACAGCTGCTAAATAGATCCATCTAAAATTTGGCACACAGCATTATTGCAAATGGATCTGTGTTTCTATGTACATAAACCTGAAAACATTTTTGACGCTATTCTACAGATGTGGTAATAATAAATAATTCTATAATATACTCACCAGGCTGCTTGATCTGAATTGTATGTTTAATAGTATGACGTGTTCAAAACTTGTTTTCTTGGAGTAACATTCAGTTTAGTCAACCAAAATATCAACACAGAGGTGCGCACACTTTGCCATTTACTTTAAGTTGCTGGTCTATATTAAAAAGATCTCTCTGGGAGGCTATGGGTTCTCTTGTAGCATACATAAAAAATAGGATATTATGGATTAAAACGAAGATTAAGAAGAAAAGAAGTAAAATTCTACAATTCTTTCACAGATATGCATATATTCTGAAGAATTGACACATTTACTTTCACTTTCACAATACAGTATTATATTATTAAATGCAGATCCCTAATAGGTAGAGATTGCAACTGAAAAAGTTCTAAAAACAAATCATGTTTTAACCCTTTCTTTCAGTAACTTACTCCTTGCAAATTATCCTCCAAAATTTATATTTTATTTATCTCCCCTAGTGTGAATCTTGTTTAATTTATATCCAAAATTTATATTTTATTTATCTCCCTTGTCATATGTTTTGTTTAACTCTAGAACTGCGACCCAGCCTAAGGGCTACAACGCCCTGCGGCGCGCCTTGCCGGGCTTGTCAATCTGGA
>JBCAUA010039357.1:0-12007 GCA_038406235.1 Peronia verruculata | reverse complement strand
TTCCTTTCTCAGAGTCCATGCCTCACATCCATACATAAGAACTGGCAGGATGAGGCACTTCAACATTTTCAGCTTTAGATTGATGGCAATACTTCTATCTTTCCATGCTGCGTAATGCCGAAAATAGCTGAAGTCTTGTTAATCTTGTAAAAGTGGTGCACAGAGCAAAGCAGAAAATTATAACAATACTATGACTCTTTAGACTACGATCCTGATTTTGTCAGTTCCCTGTGCTTATTGTGGACGTATACTTATTCATACCACTATGTTTTTCAATGATTCTGTGTGAGTGCCCGAGCTTATGTGTGGTGTATGTATGTACGTTGATGAGTCCATATGTGCTTTGAGGGAGGGGGGGGGGGCTGAACTGGAAACTGTTCTTGGTGTCATTTTTCATTTCTATTTCGATTCATTATTCCTTTTTTTTTTTTTTCTTTTTGTTGTTGTTGTCGTTGTTGTGCTTGATTGTTTGTTTTCTGTCTTTGTTGTTTGTTTGTTTGTTTGTTTTTTTTTTTCCTAACGCTTGCACTGTTTCATATTTCCAGGTTGAGTTTTGAAACCAACGAAACAATGACAATTATCGAAAACCACACAGGTTCACTTGCTGGACTGGCTGTTGACTGGGTTCACAAGAATCTGTATTGGTCTGATGCTGAATTAGATCGTATAGAAGTTGCACGTATGGATGGAACCAACCGTAAGACTCTCATCTCGAATTTCCTGGATCAACCGAGAGCTGTAGCTGTAGACCCTAGACATGGGTAAGTCGTGGGTCAAGTAACGTTCCCCAATGTCATCTTGGCTATTAATCTCTTTCATGACGAAATAAACAATACTTTTCTGAAAAGAACTGTTATGATTTAAGTGATAACGGTTTTGTTATGTAATGCTGATTCTCATATACTACTGACATTAAATGTCTTACTGCTCTATGTGATCTCGACTGAACTAACTGAGACTCAGGTAATAATAATAATAATAATAATAATAGAAAGTATTTATATAGCGTTAATCGCCGTAATTATAGGCTCTAAGTACTTTACAATCTATTATTACCCCGACTCACCCGTAGAAGACACTCATAAAGGTTCTCAGCTTCCTGGGAAGCCTGTTAGGCGCTCAAATCTTTATCAGTCCCTACAATATCGTTCACTGTCTACAGTCGGGTACCCATTCAAACCTGGGTGGAGTCAGGAAATGTGTGTAAATTGCCTTTCCCAGGGACAAAATGTCGGGACCTATTTACAGCTTCTGGTGAAACACATCAGGTGGTTGTCTGTTGGGCACTTAATGCATTTCAGTCCTCAAAGTAAAATATAACGGTTTATGGTCAAATTCTTTCACAGATTTTATATGTGGCCTCAGAATAGATTAAAACACTTCACCATCACTTCAATCCAGTCTTTTACTATTCAGTAGTGGTAACCAGGTGTTCCATGAAATTTACCACATATTAGATCTGAAGCTAATTAGTGAATCGGTAGAAAAATTTAATGCAAGAAAGTGAGGACGAAAGGAAAAATGGATGATTTTAAACAAAAAAAGGTAAGGATTTAACCGAGCTCAGCACAGTCCACTAACCTAGATAGCCGACTCTCCTCTAGTGCGATATAATCCAGTCTAAAGTTGAGAGGTTTAAAGATCAAGTTTAAATTAACATTAGAAGCTGGGTATAGACAATCTGTAATATTTTGTCCAAATTAATCAAAGGATATCTGTTACTGCTACATTTTATTGCAGGTTTACTGGCATTGAGAGATAAGGGATGATAAGGGAGGAGTGTGAATAGATATCAAGACAAGAGTGGAAAGAAGAACAAAACAAAACAACAACAAAAAAAACGTAGTCAGATTTGAACCTGTACCGCCTCTGTTGGAAAAGAGCATGGGATTTTGTTGGGGGAGCAAAATGTCCTATCCTTTATGTCTATGCTGATTCTTTTCAATCTAGACTATAGATTTTTACCAAAGACTGAAGATACAAACATTGAGAGACGATTCTGTTTAGAGAATATTACATACAAATGCTGCACCACAGACGAACAAGCGTGTTTTGCAGAAAAAGGAAAATAATAAAAAACGCGCCTTCCAAGTTGCTCTCACCCCACAGTGAAAAGCGGATCAGAATAAGCCTCCTTTTTCTTATCCTTCATGACTTTTTCATGCTTTTTCTCTCGACTATAGTGAGTCTACTGACAACAACAAAAAGAAAATTTTCTTTTGTGATAGAAGGAAAAAAGAAAAAAGTGACAAGGAAGTTGCTTGGAGAGTTAAGGCGTGTCACATTCTTTAGAATGATCAACTTAGGATATAACTTCGACCGAGAGACCCTACCATTGACTGAAAATGAAATGAAAGCAACTAAACTAAACTTTCAAACATCAATGACCTATTCTGATAATCCAAAGTCCTTCGCCGTGTGATTGCATTTTTAAAATGTCCAAGATTATTATAATACATGTACCATGAGTGTTATGCAAGAAATTACATCCACCACACTGAAGATACACACACACACACAGAAGTTAGGATCTTGTTTGTTAATATTATTGATCTCTATCTGGGCTCATTTCGTTTTAGACTTCCTTTGTATACGTCACTACAGTAGCACTTCATTTTTCTACTCACACATTTACAAGTCAAATAATTTGACTTTCTTCTATTTCTTCTTTGTCTCTTTTAAATCGCCCATGTTCTCTATTCTTATTTAGTTGCCTTCCTTCTTTCGACTGATTCACTGATTAGCAATAGCATCAGGTCTAATCTATGGTAAATTTCAGTAGGCCCTCCTTGCTTCTTTTGGTAGCAACCTAGGCGTCCCTATACCAGGCCGAACACCCGCGGTAGGCATTGAAGGCTGACTGTTTACATCACCAGATTTAAAACGCCGTTTGAAAAATAAGTAACAAGAGGACAAATTGTTGACCAGTACAAAATTGTATTCATACAAATCATAACTTAGCAAAATTGAGACACACACTAATTTAAACAGATCAATGACATGAAAACATTGATCGCATTCAAATATGAGAAATATATCAGACATTTATAACAATAACCAAATTAAAAAAAGGCCCCCAAATTTGTGAGCACCATGCATGCTGAGTTCAACAAGAGTCACATGATCTGAGTTTCGCTCACCGAAGTTTCGTCGTCTCAAGATGAAAGTGTTCAAACTATGTTATAAAGTTGTTGCAGTTAGAACATTTTAATTTTAAGACCACGATTTATTGCTAGCCTTCAAAATGAATCCGTTTACCTGGCCTGTTTATAGGGACGCCTCGGTAGCAACTGTTACCATTCATTAAAATTTATGTATCTTTCCTTGCGGGGAGGGGTCATCGATAGCCAGTAAGTAGGCTCAAAATGAATTACGTCTCGTCTGTCACTCACTGCCAAGAGTTTTAGTCTAAATTTATATTTATATTTATAGTCTAAGTTTTATACATGCTTTTTTCTAGTATCGGGTCGACTCCCATTGGTCGAGAGACGCTCACCGAGCTCAGTGCGGTCCATGGAGGCTCAGAGCTGATCACGAGTGCACCAGAAATAGATCTAGTTGTTGTTATTGTATGTTAATGATCTCTTCTGTGTTTGTTTTCTAGTGTGCTTTGGAGTATAAGCGGAGGCAAAGTCACAAAGTTCGACATGGGTCAACTACATGTATGTCAGTAAGCGGCAGCTCACAAGGGGTCGATCATGTTCTTCATTACCCTCAATCTTCTTGATTTGCTGTCTGACTTACATCTGTCATCAAGCGAATTGTTCATGTTGTCGTTCTTTTCAATCTCTCTCATCACATTTTACCTAACATTATTTCTAATATTACAGCTGTGTTGTTAATGATCCTCTTTCTGTCCCCTAATGTTAACGATATCAGGTGGATATATTGGACCGACTGGGGAAAAGAGCCTAAAATCGAAAGGTGTGGAATGAATGGTGAACATCGCAAAGCTATCGTGACAAAACAAGTGGGCTGGCCCAACGGACTTACAATAGGTGAAAATGATTGCTTCATATATGTCAGTATGATTTAATATGCTCCAGTCAGAACCGCAAGAAAAAAACAATCGCAACCTATTCATGTCACCATGCTTATGGCATAACACTGAAATAGACCCAAAATTGTGATCTATGAAATTCACAAGCCCCTTTTCTTCATGGCAGTTTAATTATTTATCCACCTGATCAAATAAAGCTTTGCTCAATATTTCAGAACAATCAACAGTCTACTGCAGCATTTCGTTCTAAAAAAAAGTGCATTTTAATCACGGCATGTTGAAGGAGTTTTTTTTTTTTTTTTACTTATTCAGGAACTACGTTAAACGTAAATCAAACTTTTTCAGTAACGACAGCAACAACAACAACAAAAATCTTCCCATTTCATTTTTCATTTACAGATTATATGGAAAAACGTCTGTATTGGGTAGATGCCAAACGTGACATTATTGGAAGTTCTGATATGAATGGAGACAACTACAGAGTGGTAGTACAAAGCCGTAAAGAAGTGAAACATCCTTTTGGCCTCACAGTCTTTAGAGATTTCTTATACTGGACGGAATGGTATTCCGAGGCCGTTTATAAGTTTAACAAGTTCGGCACTGGCGGTGTCTCCAGGATTATTGAAAACTTAAATGGCCTAAAGGCTGTTCAAGTCTATCACATTTCCAGACAGCCAGACTGTAAGTATCATTTCCGAACTCGATCTGAATCGGGCGGAGATAACATGATAGCCTTTAGTGAAAGCTTTACTTTGTTAAACATCGTGAGTTATCACATGGTGGGAGGCATTTAACTTCCTTGCTTACGACGTGAAGCTAATTAATAAAGAACATAACACGAATCATCATTGTACTTTTAATTATTGAAATAACAAGAAATTAAGTTGGCGACAAAAGACACGAAGAGTAACTTTCCCTGAATATATGCTGAAAAACCATGATATTTTGTACCTCTTTTGCATCTCCTTTCAAGTTTTGCGTGGTGGCCAAATCCCACTCACGCGGAGATTCATAATGAATCCATTAAAGCAGGATCTCAAGAGATTGTTTCCTATATGATATACAAGGCTCAGACAAGATCTCTCACTCGACGTTTGGAAATATATTGTTATTAATTTAAAATGTAGTGTATCCTGATGTTATTTTAATAAATTTCAACTGTTAAGGGCTTGAGAGGTATCTTAGTCTAATAACTGAAAATTAATTTGAGTTTTGATGTATGACTGAGGACGAAGCTGAAAAAAAAAAAAAAAAAGAAATTGGGTGGCGGTAGGGTAAGTGTAAGAATATAATGGAGGTGGGGCGCATTGTCATATGAATATTATTATATGTGGTAAACGTTTCTTTGCTTTTATTTTGGCTGTCTGACGTAAATCACAGCAAGTGAAAGATTGCTTGTTTTCCTTGTGTTTCCCGATAACAACTTAGTCAACTATTAAATCTCTTCAAATGGCATATAGATACACTTTGTATGACTTCAATCATCACTTTTCATTTTGATATTATATCATTGTTATACATTATACGCTCGTATATGTATGACTCTAATGTTACTCCTACTTTCATCTTTGTTTGACATCACTGTTGTCCTTTCAGCTAAAAACGCATGTGGAGAAAATAACGGTGGTTGCTCGCATCTATGCCTGCCCAAGCCAATCCTTCATGATGAACCACTGGAGGCTGAATGTGCCTGCCCTGATGGTCTACAGCTTGTTGACGCACATACTTGCCAGGATCGTAAGTACCACATTATAACACCATCGGAGACGGTTAGACCTTACACACGGCACTTTTACACATTATAAACAGACATTCAGATCCATAAAAAAGAAGAATATCTTTGGAGGCCAAACCTTAGAAACGTCAAAGAGCCGATGTGGTGAAGGATTCACTATTTATCATATCTTTTCAATTAATTTCTTCATAAGATACCATACAATATAACTTATAACAAAATACTAATCCGGTACTGCTTTAAAGTGTAAAATCTCATTAAAGAAGCCGGGACACGCTAGTAGTATATAAAGGAATGAGAAAAAGATGCATGGAGTGTTTCAATGGCTGTCATACAAATGCTCCAAAGGCAATGGAGAGCAGTTTTCAGTTTGAACCAGTATTTCGTGGCTCGTGGTGAAGGGTAATGAAATAAAACAGAAAACAAGCCATTCTTAATATACTTGCCATGCGAATAATGTTTTTAGGTGTAGTCGTTTATTTCTAGTTGAAATTGCTGTTAAGCAGAAAATACACTTTTTGCTTCAGTTACAGAGGGGTTGACAAAAAATTCAGCCCCTGTAGATAAAGACATAACTAAGTTCATCTGTACACCAATGTCCTCACCATTGTAACCAGATATTTGTCACCGAAAAATCTTTCTCAGAATCTCAACTGATAGCAAAAGCTAGTCAAAACAAAACGTTATCTTCTTCTTAGGGTTAAATGCCCCTGACGTCATGCGGGCCTCCCCTGTTGAGTTGTCCATCCATCAAAGCATGTCTTCAACTATAAATGGGGCGACCTTGTGAAATATCACATAGATATAAACCACATTTACTCATGCAGGTTGATGTACTCATAAAGATATTATATTTCAGATATTAATCAGTTTACTATCAGTTACATTTATTGTTATTACATCTGTACCTTTATGACAGTCATAAACCTTCCTACTACTCCCTCCCCTCTCTCATAGTGCAAATCGAATTCTGATTCTGTTGTCTTCTGTTCACAACTCAGACATTTACCCATGTTTTACATTTACCTTCATAGCCTATTTGTCTTCTCCACAATATCAAAATTCATTCATGTATTTCTGACTGAAATAAAATTCTATGTATATTTTTTTGCTCTGCACTGTCCTGTCCGCACTGCATTCATTGTATGAATCCTGTAGCGCTAGACAGTCCATTTTGCTCTTTTTTTAATAAGTGACCACAATGATGTCATTTGTACTCCGTCAGATGAAAAAAAAAAGTCGATAATAGAATCAAAGGTAAGTCCTTACCTTCATGATTACAAGTAGATCATGTCCTAACTAATTTCTTGTGAATTATACCTTTAAAAATAAAGCATAATAAAATAAAAACTGCTGCTACTTTTGTTATTCAGAAAGCTTTCTACCGTACTTTTCAATTAATCATGATATTATTTTTACCACTGGTATCATTTTTGAGAACATGAGAGATTTTTTAGTAGAGAATGATTCATGTAGATGCAGTCTCGTTGGGTTCAAAATTTAACATTTCAATACGACCTCTCTAACTTTTAGTTCACCACAATCATCAATCCCTTTATTTTCTACGCCAGCATCGTAGCTCATGATTTTGCTCATAATGCGAAATGATAGTGACTTATTTTGAAATTTACAAAGGTGTATTTTCATGAGTATTTTGTCCCAGATCATTGTGTAATGAAAGGAAAGAGATTCACAATCATTCTTTTTTTTCATCTCTTATTTAGATATGCACTTGATTGGCTAAATAATTAACTGATTAATTTGACTAATCAATCAACCGGATCATGACCCACCGATTAGGATAAAAAGTGGTATAGTGATATTCTTTTGTTTTGCCTGTTAGGTTCATCTCCAGATCATGGGCAGTGAGTCACATGCGAGAGTGAAAAAGAGAACTCATACCATGTCGTCAGATACCCAAAAGAACGAGAGACTCATAAGGACAGTGAACAAAAAAGGGACACTATTTCTTCCACAGATTACTGCAGTGCAAGAAATAAGCATCACGTTCAGCAACTCGTCGCACCAGGTCTTGGGAGCTGTGTTGATAACACGCCGGTTCCTTAAATAGACGAGAAAAGACCTGTCTTTTTCATCAGAAAACTGGATTCATGATAAAGAAGTGATATCTGTGTGCCATTGTTTGAAATGGGCTTTAAAGAGGAAATGAGTTTTTAGATTTTCAAAATGTCAGAATCGTTTGTGTTGAGATCATATGGCATCAGTTTTGTTATCTCAGGATATGACTTGAAACTCGTGTTAGTGTTTTCCCAAGAGGCTTAAAACTATTATACTGGAGTGCGGAATCTTGACGTCACGCGTGCCGAGTGTGGAGCCGTGCCAGTAGAGGCAAGACACTGGACGCCATGGCACTAGTGTTGACAAGTGAGACACAGGGTGTTTTGTTAAGGCGACGTCATGAGTCCGTAATCCAGTATAAATTTTAAGCTCCTTGGTGTTATCGCACATTGTCGTGTATTCACTTGTCGGAACAGAGAAATGAGGCTGTCGGCCGTTAGAAGTATGACCTGTGACGTTAGTCAGATTTGAACACAGATTCTGCATAACACTAGACCAGTCAGACTGTTACTACAGTGCTGGGAACAACAGAGGGCCTATAGATCCTTTCCATGTTTGTGTTTACCTCCGTGTTTGGAACATTACTTTTCTGAGCTAACTATGGATTATACGATATTATTCGATATAATTTACTAATCTGTCATTCAGTAAAGCAATATGACTAGATTTACACACTAGATCATAAGATGTTATTATTTCAACCAAACTCGACTTACCTTGAACGGCTATGCTGTGTAGAGATCTAGATCTAGGTCGAGATCGAGATTTTGGTGTTATACACTAGATCTAGGCTAAATTTGCCACACAGATAGCCTATCGAACGAAACGGGTGGAAAGAATAAAACGTGCTGTTATCATTCCGTTCATACTCATGTTGCAAGGATCCCAATTCCTGATTTTTACTCCATGTGTAGCCTTGGGAGCTGGGTTCAAGCAATTTTCCTCCTCAGCCACTGTCGTGTAAATGTAAACAATAGAAGCTGGGGTGGACGCGGAAGTGCTACTGCATAAGTCAACGGCTTATACACTTTAAGTCGCAAGGCTATATTTCGAAGAGAAAAAAAATAAACATCCTACGGAGGCCGCGGGTTGTCTTCTATTCTTTTCTATATTATAAAATTGCAAGAAAACACACAATAGGCCTATGGACTCGAAAACTGCTGAACGGGTCCATCTGAAATTTGGCACACAACATTGTTGCACATATGGATCTGTGTTTCTATGTACACACAGGCCTTTACCACTGCTTATTTAGTTGTCCTGCATCAGAGGTAACTGCTACCTCTGCCCAAAAGTTTACCTGTTGTTTGCTGAGGCGTCACATATGATGCCGGGCACGGCGGAGGGATAAGCAACCGAAAATTTGAGTTTTGTAAAATTGTCCCAACTTCAGTAATTCATTAAAATATAACTTGTAGTAACACAGACGTCAAAAATACATCACGTTAATTGTCTTTTTCTCCACAATAAAGCGCCATAATTGTTAGCAACATGGTTATGTAACGAAAGAAATAAAAATTATTTAGAATTGACATAAGTAAGCCTTACACATGGAGATATGCACAAAACAAAACATCAGAAATTATTCTAAAGTTATTTATTTTGAATACGTTATATATTTCATTAGTGCACATTCTTACGTTTCACGATGAAGTGAAATATTCTCGGATGCTGAATAAGAAGGGACTTAGAAGCTTGCTTAGTCACCTTGATGCCTGCGCTTGCACTGCCAGCCCTACCACATCCACAGTCAATAAATATAACCCTGTCGTGTATATCGTAAATCTGTCCCCAGACCAAATCATCCACTTTTTACAACTAGATAGGGAGTGATTGATTGTGTTGGTGTTTAACGACACATCAGAACGATTACGGCTATACAGTCAAACACGGTAATTTACGTTTACACGTCAACAAGAAAAGAGGAAAGTGAACAATTATTGATGACATCTTGAAGACATAAATCTTTTGGAAATAACAGTCAGTTCACATGCTGTTATTGCACAATAAAACCCAGTTCAAGTCATTGACATCATCGGCTGTCTTTAATTAGTACAATTGAGCATTGTTCGATACTATTATTTTGCATGAAATTGTAATTCCGTAGTTCTACAGCTATCGTTCATATTGTTAAATGCGTATCGAAAAATGATCAGGGTTTCTCGTCAGGTTGCGATGTTTACACAATCACGTTGTCCAGGAACGGACATCGGTCCGCCGTTGATCTAGATCTAACTGAATTTTGCGAAATACTTTATGCTTCATCAATGATGACGTTAACATATGGAACAAAATACAAACAATTTACGCAACAACGCTCACTAGTTTGTTATGTTACCACTTATTGCGAGAGAGACGAATTATGGGGCTGAAGCAGTAGGCTTAATAGGTTCTTGAATTTCTGCTGATAAGACTCTACTTGCTGAGCCGGTTGGGAATACGACAGAGCTGTGGTTATGGTTTTTATAAGTTTTTCAACCTCCTGTAGTGGCTGTTATCTCAGCTGTCCACAACCGTGGTCAAAAAGTAACATAACACTATTGTGTTATGTGATCTGAGCTAGTTCTCAACCTAATGTGACAGAGCTGTCGAATGCGTTCAAAATATATATAGTAGGGGAGGGTGGGGTGTCTACTTGGACGGGGGGTGTTCTACCTAGACATCATGGCTAGGTAGACCTCAATGGGGGTCTACATAGACACTTCCAGAAAAAAAAAAGGGAGAGAAAATAAGCTTTTGTCTGGCTTTTTTCTTCAACTATGCTGGAAATTGTAGTTACTATGGAAGTGTAAACACATTTGTTGTTGTTGTTGTTAATATTGGCATACATTTAGAAAATGCCGAAGTAATCATCCTAGTACTGCTGCTTAAGATTTAACATCCTTTCTAGGAGACACTTGTCCATTTTATCTTTTTATATTCTTTTTATCAATATCAAACACATTACTTTCACCTCTACATTACCTATTTCATTATGATCTTTCACAAATCAGCAAGACAACAAGGTCTGCCCACAACACTTCAATCAAGAAGAAATAAAATTGTAAAAGTAGGATATAAAGCGACAGCTGTGCCATCGAGATATGAATGGAACAACGGGGAGTTGACAGGCAAATGCCAAAAGCTGTACCAAGAGTCACCCGCCGATCTGACAAAAGACATTTGTACACCTGATACACATCTTTAGCATTGTCTCTATCTACTTCTCAGTTTTGACACAGTGGTATGTTGTTATAAAGAACTAAACTTTTTTAAAATTAATTTACGGAGTGCAAAATTTTGAAAGCACAGTTACATATATTTTTTTAATGCACTTAGCACACGTTATACAAAAGATAAACAATTAAAATTGTTCTTCGATTACTTGAATGTTTTAAATTGTTAATTACGAGGACATTTCGCGAACTATTCAGCTTGAATATTATTAAGTATCGGTAATCTTCTTTTTTTTCAAATTAATTCAAATAAATTTTATATTTAATTTTGTTTGTGTGTGTACATGTATTGTCCCAATTCTCGCAATATGACGAACACCTGATTTTATTCTTATTGTTCGTTCGTCACATTAAGAAAATTGGGACGTAAAATTATTTACGCCTTACATCAGCTAAATCTCTCTACATTTTAAATTTAAATTTAATGAGTGTTTGCACCAGGATAGATTAAAAGACTGGAAAAAAAAACAGATCTAAGAAAAGTTATTTTTTATAAGTTTTGGTATCTAAGATATTATAATACTTGTATTATTAATACGTTATTTCTGAGTAAATACGCTTTTCGTTAATACGCTTTTCTGAATGTTCTCATTTTCAGGGAAGCCATTATAAACAAAAGACGTTAAAGACACGTCCAAACATCCCAAATACAACGATGGCTCTTGTTCAATGATGACAATTCTTTAAAAAATCATCAAAGTTTGGTTGGCATTGCTTCACTCAGGCCCAATGCTTTTAGTTTCATATAAGGTATCAGAAAATTGTATTGTGTAATATTGCTTATATGAAAGATAAACGCTTCACACTTGACTATTCATATTTGGCAGAAGCTTTGAATGTTGACGACAACTCTAGAAACACCACTACCGTCATCGCCACCATCACCATCAAGCACGAAATAATTTTATAAAATAGAGAAAGACTGTCCAACCGGCAACTAACACAATAATTTAGAAAAAAATTTGAAAAAAGCAAATA
>JBCAUA010039346.1:0-12008 GCA_038406235.1 Peronia verruculata | reverse complement strand
ACAGATGGGTGGGCTGAGGAAAATTGTGTGTTAAGTATCTTTCCCAAGGATACAACATGCTACCGTTGCGATTCGAAGCACCGACCTCTGCTTCCAAAGGCCTCAGCACAAACCACTGAGCTAACACACCACACAATAGAGAAGAGACCGTGAAAGAAGTACATGAATGAGATAAAGAGCGGAACAGAAAGAGGGCGGATGGGATTATAGGGCCGGGGGGGGGGGGATGGATTTCAGGAGGAGGGAAATTAAGAGACAAATTAAATAGAATGGACAAGTGAATGTGAAGATGGGACAACCAAACAGAAGAAGAGAAACAGAAGGAGAGAGAAAAAAAATGAATAAAGTGGGAAATATAAAGATAAACAAATATCAACAAAAAAAATTTTAAAAAATACAGAACACGAGTATGAATCTGGGAATATCTAGGATATGGCAAACTGATGTTAGCGAGGGAGAGATGAGAGAGAGAGAGAGAGAGAGACGATGATGACATGAAAGAACATAAATGAAGCAAGAAGAGCGAGACAGAGAAAGAGTGAAAGAGAGTGAAAGAGAGATGGAGAGATAGACCAGCTCAAATTCCGTGTTTCTTGTTTCCCGTTTAGGGTCATGGAGAGACTAATTATCTCTTTGTCCGCCCACAGCTCGACAGTGAGTGGATGGAATCCAAGTTGTCTCATCAAAGACGTTCGACACTTATCTATCAGAGAAAGAGGACCATATTATAATGCATTTAAATCACAAAAAGACCCTCCTAATGTCACTTTTCCAACACGATGCATGTCCTTGTAAATTGCACTGTTGACAAGAGTATATTACTGTTTCTTTTACCTTGTTTCCAACCAGCATTACACACATAGATATATGCACGCCAACATGGGCGCGCGCGCACACATACACACACACACATACACACACACAAGCACACATATACACACACACACAGTGCACCATTGAAAGCACTCAGGCAAAGCACACAGCTATTTAAGTATGAAAATTCACACATAGGTAAAAATCACACTCTGTTACTGCAAATCTGAGTCTTATGATTTTGTTTTTTAACCATTACTTTATTTTTTTTCTACGAAGTTTGGTTTGATATCGACTATCTTTATAATCTGTGTTTATCAGATACTGCATTTGTTTTTCTTTTACAGTGATGTCCACTTTTTTCTACCCTTTCGATAATCTACCTGTCCTTTTTATTTCTCCTTTAGATCTCTCTTCTTTTTAAGTATTTTTTAACTGCGACATCTCTCTCATTCAATCCTCCTCATCGCCATGACCATTAAGATTATCACTGCCATTTTCTTGTCATTATCTTACATTATTATTATTGTGACCTAGAGACTAACATGACAGCAAAGATAGCCAAATGCTTAATGATGGTACAGAACAAACAATAAATAATCAAACATAATTATGTATAGAAAAAAAGTCATATTTTAAGTATTATTGAAACTAAACTGCTTCTTCATTAGGATAGTAGAAGAGCAATTATATCAAAATTGTTATTATTTTATGTAGATGTAAATTATCATTTCCATCCGCTTTAATAATTTCAATCTTCTTCCTTATTTTTCTTTGTTTCTTTCTTTCTTTCGAGTTTTTTTTTTTTTTTTTAATTTTTATCCTCAGTTCTTTCATCAGCTCATCAGCTGGTCTTTGATTTCGATACGTTTTCCTCCTCCCCCGATCTTGACCGACATTAACTCTTTGGGTGCAAACTTTTAAATTTCTGAGTAAACATCTTAATTAATTACTAAAATTTGCTAGTCTGTAAATTGATCTGTGTTTCACAGATTTGCACATTTAATTTGATATGCACATAACTTAAAAGTGAGCACGCAAAAAATTAATGCGATGGCGAAAAATCAGAGTTAATACGTATGGGAAGAGAAATTTCAAGGTTTTGGTTTTGCGACCACCTGTCCAGAAAGCCAAGCCGTTGTTGTTATACTTCCTCCCTCGCCTGTTAGGGATTTGGCCAGGGATTTTAGGGATCTCTATACTCTTTGTTTGATAAAAACGGTGACGTTTGGAGGTCTCCATACTTTGCTGCCAAAAACTGTGACGTTTGTGGATCGCCATACGTTTTTATTGTGACGTTTGGAAGATCACCATACTTTTTTATTGTGACGTTTGGGGAACTCCACACTTATTGACAAAACTGTGACGTTTGGGGATCGCCATGCTTTGTTGATAAAAGTGTGACGTTTGGGGATCGCCATACCTTTTTATTGTGACGTTTGGGGAACTCCATACTTATTGACAAAACTGTGACGTTTGGGGATCGCCATACCTTTTTATGGTGACGTTTGGAAGATAACCATACTTTTTTATTGTGACTTTTAGGGAACCCCATACTATTGACAAAACTGTGACGTCTGGGGATCGCCATACTTTTTTATTGTGACGTTTAGAAGATCACCTACTTTTTTATTGTGACGTTTGGGGAACTCCATACTTATTGACAAAACTGTGACGTTTGGGGATCTCCATGCTTTCTTGACAAAAACGGTGACGTGTGAACAGACAACAGACAGGGACAATCGACTGACAACTCCATGATAAAAATAAAAGCAGCATCATCAACAACAACAACAACAACTCAGCTGTACAAGTATAAACATTTTGTTGTTTTTTTTTTTCCTATTTTGTATTCATCACAGAGTGTTACCATTGGACAAAACAAAACAAATAAAAAAAAAAAGAAAGAAAAACAGGCTTTGAACAATTCATAGGTTTAAACTTGATAGAGATAACAGGAAGCTATGTAATATGTATGTGCATTTCAAAATAATACAGGATGGCTCAGAGTTCATGACTGACTCAATTGTAAGTTATGTGCCGAGGTGTTAATCAAATTTTGAAAAACAAATATCAGAAAACATATTAAGCATAATATTAAGAAACGACATCATAAGTTTAAACCATACAATTAAGATATAAAATAAGCTCGTTATGACATGAAATAATTTTTTTTAAAAATTATATATATATATATATATATATATATATATATATATATATACATATATATGTTTAGAAATACTAAGGAATATTACTAATAAGCGAGTCATGAATTCTGAGTACTGTAGATCATGAAAAATCAACATCGTAAGTGTGATCAATATCGTGAGTGTCTTCACAAGTACACAGGTTATTCACAACAAGGAACAAAAAAATAATTAAAGTAGTATATTAGTTCAGCATTCAACATAATGATTGATTTCTAGGATAGTCATCATTATCATATATTCATGTGTTTGGCCAACGAGTGCGAACAAAAGAGTCCAGCCTACCACAAAATCTGACACACACAGATGGTGGCATTCTGGATACTCTGCAGAACTGGTTTGCCCTTGCCTTCCATTGCGCGCTTTTTCACTTGACTGTTCTGCCGTCCATTTTGATAAGCACTAGCGTGCGATAATATAGATATCTGCAAACGAGACATGAAATTCGCTAACACTGCTGCTCAAACATGAGAAAGCCTTGGCTGATGACAGGGAATAATAGAAATCAGCTGTCATATGGGGAAAGGGGGGGGGCTGGTGAAATCAGGCGAAGCCTAGAGAACCCAAGAATGGGAAGGCAAGAGAGAAAGAAGAAACAATCCAAGAAGCATCTTCTGTAATTCCCTTATCTGCAATTCCTGTGGCAGGGCATGCGTACACTGGTAAAATATGGTAGACATCTACATCTACAGCTAGCTCTATAGTATGCTGTGTCTGTATGGCGATACAATGTCCACATACGAGAACCCGCAGACCTTAAATACTGCCAGATCCTTATTTATAGATATGTTTCTCTCATGTATTTTCTTTTCCTTCCATTCCCCCCCCCCCTGTAGCAAATTTCATGGTCTTTCTCTCAAATTCTCTTGCTGTCTTTCTCTGTATTCTTTCTTACTATTCCTCTCTCATGCAGTCGTTCTGTATTGCTCTTTTTTGTCTTCTTCGCTACAATCTCATTTTGAAACAACAGCAACCGTAATTTCCACTTTTAAACAACGGCAAAAAATCTGACTGAAGAATTAAAATATATAATAAATATATACATAAATAAAATTGACATCAATATTATTTTCTTTGACTTTCTCAGCGTTTTCTTCCTGGTATATGAACTTAATTTCGACCTGCCAGTAATATTGATTTTTGCCGTTAGCAAGATTTCCCGCACTTTCGTTTTATTAGATAATAATGAACGCCACATTATTTAGTGTTGTACCATCTGGGTTCAACCCATTTAGGTAATCATTTATGGAAACTAATTTCCAACCATAGGCTTATTTACTTACTTACTATTCCTAGTCATTTAGGTAATCATTTATGGAAACTAATTTCCAACCATAGGCTTATTTACTTACTTACTATTCCTAGTTGCCTAATTTAATTAAGATTTGACTCGCGAGTAGTACTGATTATTGCCACAAGCGATATTTTTACCCTTCTTTTAGATATATATAAAATATATAAATACCAAGTGCCACATTTTCTGCCCCTGTACCACCTGAGACCCTTTCGTTTAGGTCATCAATTTAAAAAGTAATTTCGAAGCATAAAAAAGATCGTGAGTAATTATAAAAAAAGAAAAGCAGGGGGGTTGGGAAGAGGGGATAATTCCAGTAAGGAATTGTTAGTAATGATTTCTGGTCTAAAGTTACTTATAGTTCATGTTATATTGGTACGGTGTCTGAGCTGCTTACTGGGTGGGAAGACTTTGTGCTCAAGACTCCCTTCGGGTATTACAATTCATTTACAAATTTTGTTTTAACTATTGCCTGAGGTAGTTCTGCGCGCGATTCAATCATTGTCACGGATCAAGAGCTTAGTTCTTCGTTGCTCTATGGCCACTTTTTGGGGCTATTTGGAGATATAGTATGTTATATGAAAGGGGGATAGCAAATCTACCATATAAAGTAATTATTTCACCGATCACATGCCCAAACAGATAGATTTTGAAAATCATTTTGTCCTATTGCCTATGTGCAAAAACAGTTCTTAAACATAAAATATCATTTTTTTTTCTCAAATGCGAAAACGGACATAGGGCAACAGAGAACTGAGCTCAGGATATTTTCTGTTTGATAAAATCGCAAGCGCTCTTGTAGCGGTAAACGAGATACGCTTTCACGGGTTGGAACTGACACTTTGAGGGTGATACTGATAACTGCTCTAAGTAATATTATCGCACTTTCATTTAATCGACTAACAATGAACGCCATGTTTTCCCACCTAGTTCTATCCCTGTCTTAATCAGTCAGGTAATGAATGACAGGTAATTTTGATATAAGGAAAAATATCGTTATAGTTTGTTCATTTATATCTATCTTCTGATTACAGCTATAAAGTGAATTTGCATAATCGAAAACATGTTCTTTGTGGCAGTAACAAATGGCCATGCAAATGAGTTCATGAAATTTCTTATGCTAAAATGTTGGACCTGAAACAACCTTAGTACAAAATTTAAAAATGGCTCGGGAGAAATTACAGAAATTGATTTTTTTCCACTCCTCAAAAACTGTTAAAATTAAAATGTCGATTATGATAGTCGATATCATCCTTGTCGTGTATACCACAAACTAGCCGTGCTGATGTACTGTTAAACAAAACCAAAGCCAAACAGGCAGTAATTTTCACAGAGTGTTTCGACATAGCAGAACATCAGAGACGTTCGTCATGACAACAGCGACTTCAAGATCTGGCGTTTTACAAAATTCTGTATTAATACCTTGACGTACAAGAAAGAGGCAACTGAAATTCCTCAGACACATCTGCGAGAGGAATGGACTAGAGAAACACATGCTATGTGGAAAAATCCAGAGGAAGAGAAGGAAAGGACGGCCACGAATGGAAAATATATTGAGAGCCTAACAGATACGCCACCAAGAATGAAATGAGCAATACCGAGTTGATAAGGAGAAGACAACAGAAGGGTCTTGCAAGCCAAGGTCGTCGATGTCTGCTCCAGACCTGACACCTAATGAAGAAGAAGCCCTGGTTATACTTACACTTTCAAATAAGTTATACAAGGGATCTAAACAGGAAAGATAATACAGTACATAAGAGCAAGAGAGAACATTATTTGTATCAGAGTAGAGAGCATTTTGTATAGCTCTAATTCCTGTATAGTGCAGACTCTAAGTCACTAGTTCCAAACGTTTCTGCACTTGCACATTCGTCCAAAAACGTGAAACCCGCTTGCCTCCCTATTTTAAGTAGTTTGATTTACATTTTATGTTCTGTGTGGAAAGGGAAAGAAACATTTTACCAACACGATTATTCAAGAATTCTGCAGTTGTTTATCAGCAAACAAAATTACAACATTGGCCCAACCTTAATTCACAATTTTATCCAAAATCACCTGTATAACAATGCTACGCGACCTCCCCCAGCTGCCCTTCCACCGCCAAACTTGCGGTTGGGAACTCCTGCCCTAAGCCTACAATAATCCATCATTACCCGGCAGACCCGACAGGTACACTCAAAGACGTTCTCGGCTTCATAAACATACAAGGCAGCTGTTTTTGTCAGGTCTCAATTTATTGATTCTTATCAGTACTAACAATAACAATCTTTGTCTGTAGTTTGGTGTCCATTTGAACCTGGATCGAATCGGGAAATATGTAAATTGTCTATCTCAGGGGAAAAATGACGGGATATTATGATTCGAATCTGCAATTTTTGATCCCGAGTCTGGCCGCCTGACCATTATGCCAATGACAACACCAAGGAGAACATTTTATGTGTTCTGCAAGACCAATGGTTGTTTGTTGTCTGATATGCTCATGACGTCCAGGCCTGTTAAAAGTACTCCAGATTACCGTAAGCAATGGGGCTATACATATATCTATAATGGGATCTACAAACATTAAAAGATTGGAATGGTGACCAAAAGCGTACCTTCGATGATAAATATCTGTATTATATACAGATATACCAGCTGTTTAACCCATCTTTGTATTGCTCAAACTAGACATTATTTTCTGACTATATTACATTCGTTGTTATGCTAATATCTCTTTTTGACAGATGGCAGATGATAGAATTAAATCATAAGGTTAGAAAGAACTGGCGACTCCAAAGGAGCTTTTTTTAGTTAAAGGCAAAACATTTGACTATCTTCCATTGATTTTTATTTCGTGAAACCGTCCTGCCGTATTAGCCTGAATATAATGATGACGCAGTGACATTAACACTCATTTAGGAAATTCGTTTCGTCCTGTGCCAGCTCTTATGTTCGCTTAACACATTGGCTGAACTCAGGCATGTAGCGAATGCATATTTGTATTTCTGCCGTTTGGATTTACTGTAGGTTTCGGGTGAAGTTTGGCATGCAGGCTTTCTATCTAATCAAATGGCCAACGAATGTTAGTTTCGTGCTTTTGTCTCACTCAGTGGACATTCTGAGTACAGGAATCTCGAATTACCAAGCTTTTCTCGATCACGTTAATAAAACTTTTGTTCCTCAGAATGGCACATATTTCCTTTGGCTGAACCAGTTCGCTTATATTTCCAAAGTAGGACTAAAATCGTACACTATTTTGACTTTGTTAATATTAGGTACTAAAACGCTCCGTAGCCCTAAACGTTTTCCTGCCACAAACCGCGGTCATCCAACTTTTCAGCCGGTTTAGTTCTCTCTCTCTCTCTTGTTATTTGAAACGTTATTATAGAAAAAATATATCACAGTAAGAAAACATAGGTTTATAATACGGTGTATTTCTCAGATTTTTCTTTTGGTCACTCTTGTTCCAGATAACAAGAAAAGAACATCCCCCGCCCCTTTTTTTTTTTGTACAATGCTTGCAATACATACCCCTTGTATTTGGAAAAGAAGTGGCGATCAAAAGATCCATTGCACATACCACACCTGTTTTAAACCCGTGGATATTTGAGAATAAAATATCACATGATTGTCGGTTAATACCAATTTTGACGCAATACAATCGTGTTGATTCTCCTATACAGAAAGTTTTTTCATTCAACCAGTCTGTCAGTTTCTTACATATGGTCACTATAACAAATGTCACATGTTATTTGTGGCATTGCCCTTGAGGGAACGTGTCAGTTATAATGTGGTTGCAAAGGAGAGCATTTTTGTAAAGCCACAAAAGTAGAGGCAAGTGTAGCAGAGCTGTAGTAGCTCACTAAGCTGGCCGCTCCACCAATAGAGCTTAAAGAAAAGCTATCAGAATAACATTATCAAAACAAGAAAATGAATTGTCGTACCCACCAATACACAAATGATGGATAGACCAGGAAACAAGAATTTGATTAACGCTGACCCTCGATAAATTCTTGATCTATACGCCTTCAAATTCCATGAATATAATACTATTCCGGGATATAATTTTCTTCATGCCCAATATCCAAACCATAACAAAACAAACAAAAAAAGTTAACCAAAAGTTCACATCACATCAATTTTTCGTGTGGTGTGATATCACGAGTTCTCGCCAAATTTGCACACGTCATCAATAAATGAACTATTATTATATGGACCTGGTCGTTCTCATCTCAAGGTGTAAGTTTGGCAGATGCAGGTAACACCTCGTAACTTCCTCAAATGTTCTTCTTTCTCAAAAACACTCTCTTATATGAGCCAATATTCTGCAATATTGTACTTATAATAAACATTGAAGGGAAACCAATTTCGTTGCTTGCAATTACCAGTCACTTGGCCTAACTTGTATTTGTCTATTGAGAGAAAACGTTTGAATGTGTGCGAACTGTTTTACTTATTACTGGCGCAACATCTATCTAATATAAAAAGCAAATTAATAGAAAACCAATCATTTTCACATACACTAGCAGTGCTTTTGATAGTAGCTATCACATCTACCGTGGCACAACAAGCGACTTCGACTATTTCATTTGAAAAGCTAACATGAAGCCAAGACTGCTACATAAATTGTCTGAATTCAAATTATCTGTGTTCTTAAGACATTAATGATCAGTTTTTACAAGTAACAGTTTTTACAAGTAATACTGTTTGGAATGTAGGACAATGTGAGTAGGAAGGTCTAAGACAGGTGAGGAAGATCTTTCATATTAAGGCAAAACACAACTGTCATAGGTAAGGCATACCTATGGTTATATTATTGTTGTGCATGCGATCTATTGTTCATCTGTGTGCAGTAGAACATAATAGAGAATCAGTATAACATGACTCACAATCACTATTATCGACAAACTAACATGAAGTAATAAGTTACACTAATTTTTTAATACATCATGATGGCTGAAATGATTCAATGTGTTGGTGTCATGAAGGACTTTACGGCATTTGTTTTCCGTTGTATGCAGCAGAAAGTGAACTCATTCCCATTAGCCGTATAACGTTTTTAGTTTAACTATCAACTAGACACGAACACGCACCAGGAATCATCAAGGCTTTGGCTGTCTTGTGGTAGTCAGGGTGCCCAGAAGGCAAGTCTGTTGGGAAAGATGGGCCGGTGGTCTTTCTGAAGACACTTTCCTTCAATAATCTGAAGTCATGCCAAGAAATGATGATACTGAATGATGAGATATGAGATTTAATGTACACACATCATACGAGTTCCTCGTGACCAGCGTTCTGTAGCATCAGCTGCCATCAGTACTGCAAGATTTGTCAGAGCCACCCAGTTGCAGCACAGGAGTAGATGTTGAGAGAATACCTAGAGATGTTTGATCTTTCGGGGGACCTCTATGTATGGTAACTGATGCAACTTGGCTGTTGCTGATAGGCTTTTTGATCGTCCCAAAAGCCTGGACGTGCGGGCATCGTTGATTCTCTTACATTTTGTGGCACAGGTGTTGTCCTGGTTTGTCTTGTTGATACCAAAGAGGGAAAACTGCACAGTAACATGTGAATGTGACTCACTGTATCACCTGAACAATAAAGATCGAGTTTATCAGCTGTGAACATCCAAACTTCGGGCGAGACATCCCTGTTCAAGACGGACATAACTAATGCCACTCACTGGCCATGGAATCAGAGGCGTTTTTGAAATAGGAAAGTTAAGCTGAATATGGTCGCCTCACATATTTTGATGACCATAAGATATTTATAGTAATTTATATTTACTACATAGATAGGCGGCTGCCTTATAGCTGTTTGACAGGGGTTGTGATACTCAATCAATCACTCATTCTATCGATCGATCAATCAATTCTAATGCAGCTTCAAAAGTTCAGCATGTCGCTGTTAAAAATAATTGGTAAAACGACTTCAAAAGGTTGTCTTTCATCTATTCTTTTCATCCAAGACATATGTACTCTTCCTTTGTGACAGTATTAAATTTGTGCTGATCCATTAAAAAAAAAAAAACACAAGGTCGATAATACAGTCTTCTCTTTGCCTTCTATCAGTGGACTCACCACTACTCCGATACGGGTTACCTGATGAAACCCTTCCAGTCTGATGTTCTTTCTATTTCTCCCCCCCCCCAATCCCACCCCCCTCTCTCTCTTTCTCTCTCTTTTTTTCTCTCTCTCTCTTTCTTTGTGTTTGATTTACAACACATTCTCAGCACAAAGGTGTCGTCTCTGTGGTAGTCCAGTATCGCGTTTGGTATCGCATTGATCCTCACCAGATAATGTCTGGCGCTGTTGTTTATGTGGCTTGCTCGTACAGCTGTGATGTAGCATTGATCCTCACCGGATGGCGCCCTGCTACACAGCCTACATGATTCTGCATTATATGTCATCTGCTACTCATTTTGTCTCCAGCTGGGCAACACAGGAGATGCGTTGTATTTTTTTCCCCCACTAACGTGATATTAAGCTGATAGTTACAGTGAAAGACAAAGCTGCTGAGCGAACTAGCAAATCCTGTGGATTATCGTCAAAAAAAACAATGTATCCATGGCTAAAACGTCAAGACGATCAGACGTCCGAGGAATCCTTCACCATAATGTTCTTCAGAGGGATGCTCAGAGTAGTCTGTTCCGCCTCATACTCCGAGGGCTTCTTGAAAATGTTTGGAATGTATCGGCTGAAGTTTTTGTTGGTCCCGCAGTAGATGAGCGGGTCGAGGACGTGGGAGGTTTTGGCTGCGAGAGCTGGAATGACTGAGACAGCGGTGGGCAGATGCAGATGATAGGAGTAAGACTTGATCATGGCGACCACGGCGTAAGGTGTCCAGCACAGCATGAAGGTACAGCACATGAGCAACGTCACCTGCAAAGAAAACACAGAGAGAAAAGAAACTATGTACACTGATTCAGGTAGTGCTCATCAGAACGGGATATGAAAGAAAACAACAACAATAAGAACAACAACAAAATAGAACATGGAATATAATATTATTATTGATTTTAGGTAATGTCCACCCAGAGGAGAAGCAGAAGAAAACAAAGTACAATATAGAACACGGACAATGATGTGATGTGGTTGCAAAAAAAATAAATAATAATAATAATAAAAGAATTCTGGCATCAAAATTGATTTGGAAGTAATTCTGAACTGGCATGAGTGACTTAGTTTTATAATGAAGTGTGAATTAAATATTACTACTAGAATGGTCGTTTTAGCGGAAGGTTTCTTTTTGCGACGTCATCGTACTGAAAGTATTTTTTATTCATTATTTACATCCACCATTCTACAACGCCATAGAAATGCAGTAAACAAATAGGGGTGGGCGAGCAGTACATTTTTTGTACCGGGATAGAAGCTCGGGAAGTCACCCTACTTCCCGCTGGGACCGGTCCCGGGAAGAGAAGTTGGTACCGAGAGGCAGACTGCTCGGCCCTTAGGCGAGCAGTACATTTTAAGTATCGAGCGGACAGCTCGGGAAGTCGGGACCGGTCCCGGAAAGTCTAGATCGGTACCGAGAAGCAGACATCTCGTCGCCACCCGAAGTTGGTACCGAGAAGCAGACTGCTCGGCACCACTCGACTTCGAGACTACACACATGGTCTGGTCTTGTCTCTACTTCCCGTTGTCGATTTCCCGTTTCTCGTATGATTTCTCGTCTCGTGCAACTTCCCTTCCCGCTGTCGAGCAGTGGATCAC
>JBCAUA010039335.1:0-10000 GCA_038406235.1 Peronia verruculata | reverse complement strand
TAGCTGTAATCGTACACTGTAAAAATCGCCTGTAAGGTTAGAGTTATTTGCCGTGAATTTACGACCTGTTTACCATATAATTTACTGGAAGTTTTTTGTTGTGTGAATTTACAGCTCACCTTTGGCCTCTTTTTTTTTTTTTTTTGTGCCATTTCATTTATTTATTTATTTATTTGTTTATTTATTTGGTCGAACTTTAACATGACGGCCTAAATAACATTTTACAGCAAGGCAATTTTTATGTGTAAGTTTACGACCTGCGCTAATTATTTTATAGTGTCAAAATTTTGGCATATTGTTTTTCACATAAACAGTTTTACAGTGTAGTTTCTTTGATTTGAACTGTAATAAGGGGATGGGGGCGGGGGATGATGTCATTCTGCTACATTTTTATATAAACAAATTTACAGTGTAGTTTCTTTGATTTTACTGTAGTGAGGGGAAAAAAAATGTGGTTTTGTCGAAGAACCTTAAAATTGTTTCCCTTTGCAGGCAGGGGCGGAGTGTGTCTGTGTGTATGTGTGTTTGTTGGGGGGGGGGGGCGAGTGGGAGGACAAAGGTCCTTGTCCTTGGGAGATATTTGTAGTCCAAGGCCGACCGTTCCCTGGCCGGGCTCAACGCGCCTTCCCTTTTTAACCTGACTCGCTGACCTCTATGACGTCACAAGGGTTTAGGGTCATCGTGTGTCCGGTTTGGAGTGACCTCTGGTCCGGGGTGGTAAAGTTGAAACTGAAGGCAAGGAAGAGGCACAGATGAGTTGATCTCTCCTCTTTTTTGTTAGGGAGGAGTGGGGGGGGGAGAGAGAGAGATAGAGAGAGAGCAAAAGAAAAGGGGGAAAAATAGTGAAAGAATAATAAAGTGGAAAACAAAAAACAAAAAAACAAAAAATACGGCGAACTATTATCACAGAAATGCTGGAAGGATTAAATGAAATTCATTTAGATACCGATTCAGGCACATGAACTGTATAAGTTATCAGCCACAGGAAGTACAGACAAGAAAACGGATCCAAAGCAAACACAGGTCAAGCCAAGCCATGTTCTGAGGGAAAGAATGACAACCCTTTGAGTAAATCAAAGCACCCAATACTCCCACAGATTTAGTGTTAATAGCATTAACTTGAGCCAATCTTCGTGCATGGAAGGTGGGTAACAAAATGATATACAGTGGCAGGTAAAACCTCAATATAATATTGAGGCGAGTATTAACGGAGAAAAAAAATGAGAGACTGGAGGAAATGCAGGAGAATTGAACAGAAAGAAAAAACAAATGGACTATGACAAATGTACATAGCGAATATTACATTCACAGCGCAAGATGGCAGATGTTTTGCCACTTGAGTGACGACAGACAAGTCTGATGCACATGTTAAAAGATTACAGTGAGAGAAAACCGATTGAAAAAGCCATGCGGCCGTGCACCAAACCGTGATTATGTAAGTTGATCCGGCAGGTTATTCAGCACAGTGATATCATAGATCGTGGAACTCATGAGACGCTTGCAACAGATGCAAAAGACGGTTGGATGAGATCTTGGTTATCTTGTCTAGTAATTTTATACACTGTTCATCGACTGGATGTCAACAGAGCGAACACTAAATTCAAATTTGCTTTAGAAAAATGCACACGACCTGCTGTAGTTTATAGGCTATCTTGTCTCATGAAACTAATTCACTTATCTATAAGACCCAAGATCATGCAAGACATATAATTGTTCTTGCAAAATGTCAGCGTTTACTGCCGTAGGCAATGAAGAGAAAGCAGAGCATTTTCCACTGTTTGGATGGTGGCAATTCCATCATAACACACTCATAATTCCAGTATCGGCCATTCGATATTCCTGCCGATAACACATGCACATGCAAAGCAAACCGGTAAGCAGTAGATCATCTCACAAGTTTTGGATATTCGAATCTGCCGTTATAAGTGGATTGTAAACTACGAGATAGTGACAGATATACACATTCCGAGATGGGGACTAATAAATGTAAGTCATATACAGGCACTCAGTCCACAATATGCAGCACATGCACACTGTTTAGCGTGAGCATAAACTGAAAATTGCTGCATCCCCAAGGCTTGGATTTGTTAAAAAAATATAAACACATCCCACCCTCATCCAGTTCGTTTCCTGGTTCCATCCTGACTTTATACAAACACACCCTTGAATAACTGGCTCAAAGCAACGACACTTTTCTCAGACTGATAACCATCAGTGACCGCTGTACTCATTCATCATATTAAGCCCAGGATATTCTGACAATCATAAGATTGCGCTGACAAGGCCAGTGGTCTTAGGCGATAGCGTTACTGTTAGGTGATCATGCAATTAGTTAATCTGTCTTGCCATACTACAGATTGTTGGTCGGCATCATGCATGCGCAAGGCTCACATACTATAACTGTATCTCCGGTGGTAGTTCTTGCAGCTACAGCCCAGCCAGGAAGCGCCGGAGTAGCCCAGATCCAACAGCTTGGAGAAATAACCATTCATTGTCCTCTTTCACCAGTCCACCAGTATGTTGTCCTTTGAAACTGTGTTAACCTGCGCTGCACTTCCAGATTAACATGGTCGCAAATGTTTCAGAATTCCACTACCTTTTTTATCCTTGATTTCTCTTGTATCAGAGAAGAGAATAATACACCAGTCCAAATCCAAAAGACATAACTTCAGAATGATACACGTCCTCGCATGAGCGTGTCTAATTTCTCCATTTTAAGAACACCATATTCCTTTCTCTCAGCAGTATCAATTCACAATACCTGCATGTCACTCGGGCACTACAAAATCACGTTTTCTGAGTACCGAAAGAGCCAACAGTTTTCTATTCACGGAAATCAATGCAATCTTAAACGGAAATACTAGAATTTATCACAGCTGCCAAAAATTTCACAGATCGCTTAAAACGTACGACAATCGTTCATCTGATCTCACAAGAGTGCCTCTTTTATCCAACGGAATTCGCGAAGTTACTCACGACACATTATAATTCGCACATCTGGACTTAGGAATTATGAGGCCTGTATGAAAGCTTGAAACCCCGAGACAACAGTGGGAATAGTCACATCACACTGCAGAACATTTTTAAAGAGAGCGTTGAGTAGATCGGGACAAAGAAAGACGCCCAGCCGGTACTTCCTCTTTCAAAGTTTTCAAAGCAAAAATTATACACCTTTGCCATCCTGGCGGATGTGCTGTCTTTCTCCTCACCCGTGCCAGCCAATTACAAACACAAACGTGCGCCAGGTTTTTCCTTTCCTCAATGAGTACACGCTGACTAACGTACGCTGACAAAACGCCTTGTCGCCAAAATTGTTATATTTACTTTTTTTTTTTTATCCGGTCTCTTTTTCTCGGTATATTGTGAGAAAAATGCAGTAATCAGTGAATGAAAGGACACAGTTTTTTTTTCGTTTAACATTTTTTTTTTAGGAATGTTTTACTTTGGATAGGTGGGGGAGTGATTAAAAAAGCGTTTTGTCAAATCATGTTAACACAGCCCAAAGCAGCTGGCGCCGTAAACAGGGCCGGGATAAGGCACGGCAGAAAAGACGGGGTAGAGAGAAGGTAAGGGGGGGGGGGAGGGGGTAGTTGAGTCCATAGGAGATGGGGGCGGCAGAAACAGAAAGGCACGTGATCACGTAAAGATGTGATTACGCGTTGATGATGTTCATTAGACCCATAAACTTCTTAAGAAGGCATCTGAGTTTAAATGGCTAACAACACTGGCTGAATCATCGTTCTTTTGGGGAACTGGTAGGCAGGGAGGGTAAGATAACGGCTGATTTTCCACAGGCCCAGAAAGGCAACGTCGCTTTCATCAATTTGTAAACGACTACACTTCAAACACAAGATAAACTATGACATAAACTGCTACCTAATCATTGCATAGACTAGAGTCATTCTGCAGACGCTTCGGGAAAATCCGATGACAAAGCTTTGCAACAGACCTCGTAACGCTCAGCTGATTTCCTTTCTTAGATCTAGATGCCCTGCAGCTGTGATTCTGTTCTCGGACACATATTATCCAAGCTTGTTGCCGAAATAATTTTTTATTACTTGTCCCTTGACTCGTTTTCCAAAGAGCATGAAGAAGCATCAACATAAATGATATGGCATTTCTTCTAGAAGAACAAAAAACCACCCAAACAACCATTCAGCACAGAGCATATCATCTACCCATCAATTTACTCACCGACTCCCTCCCTCCCTCCCTCCCTCACTTACTGATTCACCCACGGACTCATTGACATCCCCAACAAACCAAACCAACCAACCTACCTACCTACCAATCAACCAACCAACCAAAGCGCAAAAAGAACCAACCAAGCAACCGCACCAATAAATATATAACCAAACAGAAACTCATCGTAAAATCTCTCCCCCCCCCCCCCCCCAAGTAAAAATGGCCCAATATTAATACAGTTTTTGATTCCTGGTGCCACCAGTTATGAGCTTCTAGAACAACTATTCTAAAACCCCCTTCCCCTCGCGCTCACTTCCTCATGCCCCCCCCCCCCTTTTTTTTTCCAACATGTAACACAAGGACAATAATGAAATGATAACAGAGGGAGACACGACATACACTATGCCAAACTATCAATGCAAAACAATGAATCTCCTCACTTTTGCACCAATACTATGACCCTGTTGAAAGATAGTTACTTTGTTCTCTGTACGGTACCCTGTGTCCGAATGAGGTTCCGTGATTTGTCAGACTGTCGGCGAACTTCACACGAAAAGGCCACGATTTAGCATAGGATTATTTCATGGAACAATCAGAATTAAATACAAATTATATGAAATATGTAATCCGCTCTGGTATAAAGCATCACTATAATTATATATTCAAACATACTACTGATGCTTCCAGGATCTTTGAAATTATGTATCACATATAAATTAATCATAATCTGAACATATTAATCACCTCCGTTAATTACATTCGCTTGAGAATGGCATGTCTATGTCATCGTCGATCATAAGCGCACGAGTGAGAAGGAAAACACAGTGATCACCTACACAGTTCGCCCATTCCACCCCGCTCCCAGCAATAGTAACGCTGGCTCTCAGACAAAGATGAGTTCCACACTATGTAGGCTTAAATTCCAAGTCCACAGAGAGCTGAGCAAAAGGTTCCTTAGCAAAGGGAAAGGTTTTCTTCCCTGCTCCTCACGTACTGGGCTGGCACACTGGTCTGGCAGTATGAGGTAAGGGCTTGCAGGTATGTATGGCTAACACCGCAGGCAAGCTGGCAGGCAGGCAGGCAAGCAGGCAGACAGGGCAGAGAAAAATTATCAGAGCCAACATTCCTTCCTCCTGCCGTGGCCTTGGCATCTCCTCCAACCACTGGCTCAAGTTAAGTGTTACAACACTCGCAGAGAACTCGAACGTACGTCGACAATACACCTTTTCTCGGGATGGAAAAGCTGCTTCAGAAAAGCCGTGATGTACTTTTTTTTGCGATTCTTTCTTCTTTACAGCAAGCAAAAATGCAGGTTTTTACTGTTTAAGAAAAAGAAATGATGAAAAAGTAACGTTTTCATATTGTAGACAGTTTTGTTTCGGACAAGGATACAAGTTCAACTATAATGTGAAAAGCGTTTTGCCAATGCACACTATAGAACTATTGCTATCTCCGCGTCTTTACTAGCTTCTTGTCTCTTATCTCCACTGATTGTGGCACACGAGATGAATCTTTATGTTGGTTCTACTTCCGTTCTGCCCCCACCCATTGTCCCTTTCATCCTCATTAAAACTTCCTTTAAAAGACACTGAATGTAAAGTTAGGCTACGATAAAGGAAAGCACGGTGCAGGAAGCGGGATGGGAGGATAAATGGTTACAAGATAGATGAGAAGAGGGTATTACGAAGACAGCTTGACGTGGTACGTATGTAGTTATGATTTGATGTATGTGGGCATGTACTAGAAAGGTATACACCCTGAGGATGAGGTCGGTAAAGGAAAACACGCACATCACAATAAAAGAAACCATAACCTGGACAAAAAATGAAGCCACTCATTCGTTATTGTTTCTTTATGTCAATAAATTAAAACAACCTTTCTCGGCAGATACTGAGAACATTCCAGGGGCATCACGAAGCCTGCCTGAAACAAATGAAAATCCAGGAAGTCCGCGAGGAAATAATGGAGATTTATCTAGATCTATAGCTTTCACATTAAATGAGTTTCCTGTTCATCAGTGGCGGTGGCAATCTTACAGTGATATGGAAGTGAACAACAGTGTCTGCCGTGCTCTCCCTCATTCCAAATGCACCAACTCTCCTTGGAAATACCAGATAATATTTCTTAAACGAGGAGATCGATAAGCCAACACGCAGATTGACTCTTTACCACCGTTCCTTTAAACCAGCAATTGAAGATTTCAGGATGAGAAGTACTAGTTTATTTTGAGAAAATACCCCCGAAAAGGGGGGGGGGGAGGAGGGGGGGGGATGTCAGAAGTCATAATAATGCTGTTCTGGAAACTCTAGTTCTACATTTTATTACGTTTGGCAGTCTGCATTTTTAACTTTTGACTTTCGATCTTTTTTTTTTTTTTTTAATTTTCATCTTGGCTTTCTTGAACTGAGCTCAAATTGTATGACATGATACTTGGGTACATTTTGTTCTGAGAGTTTCAATTTACATCTTACATTTTGTGGTGAGGATTTCATGTATCTGACAGGCTGACACGTCATGATACCATACGGCGGCAGTGTCTTGGTTTCAGCTTGGTGACATCTTGATGATCAATCAGGTCAGTTAGAAATGACTTACACTCCATTTTCCGCATTGTTGCTCATGTCATGAGACAAGAATGGTGAAATCTCTCTACTGATGTCTCAGGACCCTGAAGTTCTACCAGGAACGGACAAGATACTATGATCATCGGTGCCCATGCCAAGGCTCATTATTCTGACAAGCCTGACAATGAAATATTATAAGGAACCGCATAATGTAGTCAGCTCTGTGCAGCCGAAAGAGCGTCCTTTCATTCTATCTGAGCGTGTTAGCTCAGTGATTTGTCCTGCAGTCTTTGGAAACAGAGATCGGTGGTTCGAATCGCAACGGTTGGAATTTGTATCCACAGGAAAGATACATAACACACAATTTTTCTCAGCCCACCCATCTGTAAAACAGGTACCTGATGTATATAGTATATCGGGGGAAGTACAGTGGCGCTGCACTGCGGCGACGCCGTCTGAAATGGCCACGCCAATTTCCCCTCTTGGGGGTCAAGGGATGGTACTTTTACTTTTACTTTACATTTATATCTGGGAGATTTTTAAGGCGCGCGTTGGCGCCGCTAATATAATACTTTTGATAATAAAAAACAAGCAAGGTAATATGACTTTCTATGCCTAGTGACAGAAAAAGTTAATTTGCTCGGATCAGGAAGGCTAAATGAGAAGTTTGATAAGACATAGTGAAACTAAAGGCGAGATAATGGGGGAGTACTGTGCCCTTAGAGATAACAGTGCAGTCAGCAGGTGGTCGAGGTGACGTGTCAGTGTTATCTCAGCCGTATGACATCTCGAATCTCGAGTGCAGCCAAGATTCTTCTCGCTTGGTATGATTCAGTCACCCTTTCTCCCCCTCATCTTACCCCCAACCTCCCACCCCGAGTCGACCTGTACCTTGTAACGGGATAACCTGTCGGGCATTGCAGCCAATAGAGTGACATACGAATTGGAGACAATCTGCGATGAAAATAAAAAGGGCGAAAATGGGAAGGGGGGTGGAAAGGGTAAGGAAAAGAAAGGCATGCTGTTGCAGAGTGCATTCGTAACGTGCAAATTTCATTATCAACGTGCATTATTCTTGGGTATTGGATAATTGTCTATAAGATAGCAACCTGCGGTAAGAGGCAGAATAGTGGTAATCTTGCTGTTACAGTTTAAGCCTTTGTTTTAAATCGGGAACATAAAACATATGCGAGCCAGCCACATTGATAAACTGTTTAATTACAGTGGATCCGAGAGACTCAGAATTAAGCACCGAACACCAAGCTTTCTTAGCATGTGCTATCAACAGATTTTGTAACTATTCGACAAACCAAATTCCTTCTGCAAAGTTATGACCACCATCATGATTGTTTCCTTTGACCTCAGATAACATCATTCCTGCAGATGGGCTGTCACAACACTTAGCTGACAGGACCTAATCAGGGACATGGCACAAGCCGTATTGTGTGGACATGCCAGGCACAGGGTGTGGTAACACTGAGAACGCAAGCCCGCACCATGAAACTGTCTTGTTCTGTGACAATTTGAACCGATCAGCAAACAAGAGGATCGCGTCTGTGGGCAAATACAGATGCATATAATTCCTGGGTAAACTAATTTGCGGCGGATGTCATTGACAACCACAAGACTTGATGAAGGCGTGGAAGTTCGGCCATGAACATGACATTGTTAAGGCAACGTGGATTAAGTTATTGGACTTATAGGCCTGTTCAACTGTCTCCAGAATCAGTAAGACTATACTCAAATTAATCTAATTCTCTAAGAAAGTTCAGTGGGGCCTGTGCTGATACAACACTTCTTCAATAATTATAATGTTAGAACCACTGAAGGTTTATTCTGTAGTCCCTTCTTGGTGCTGAAATCAGTATCTTTATTTATTTTTTATTTATCTATCTATTTTTTCAAAGTAAAGGCATCAACACTGCTTTCATCTGAGATTTTGTTTCCACTAAGGGAAACGAACTAGAAATTATGTCTCAATTGTTTATAAATATAATTCCCGGTCGTTAAAAAGACAAAGGTATGCAGCTATGATAACATATTATGACAGTAATATGTGCATTGAATCACATCAGTTCAGTACCACAGATCTAGAATCCGTTGCATGCAAAGACTGCACACGCACACAATGAATAACGCCGTCAACAAGAAAGTAAAACAACTGGTCTCATTCGAGGACAAACACTAAGCTGCTCGAGCTCTTCACCGTAATTTCTGGCAAAACTAAACATTTCCAGAGGATTCGATGTCTGACAAATGTTTGTGTTGTACATGCTGAAACATGCAATATAAGAACTCATGAGCATCTCATGATCTGATATTACCGCATGACTCAGATCACACGACTCAACGTGATTATCTTACACAAGAACGTCAACTGGTACAGAAGCAGAGAGGAACAAAATGAATCGTGCTGAGTTCATTTAAAGGTGAACTATACGGAGCATTGAAATTGATAAACAGTGTTTCATAAAGTCAGCAGAAAGTAAAGAATTCTTTAAGTTGATAAACAGTGTTTCATAAAGTCAGCAGAAAGTAAAGAATTCTTTAAGTATGCAAAGACGAGAAACCGGTATAACCAGATGGATCAACAATGGCATTTCGTTTGCCTTCCTCTTTTGCCACGTCTTCCCCTGACCTAGATACAGACCTGGCTGGAACTCGAAACCGGGCAGTTGAAAATGGAAAATATAAGAAAGAAAGAAAAGGGAGGAAAAAAGTCTCAGACGCGCCCCACACCGAATGTCAGTGTAAAGTGGGACAGGGAGGCGCGTGCTCTGTATGAGCCGTGGCAGAAGTAACAGGAAACTGCTCAAGTTCGTTGCTGAGACATGAACAGAACTTTAACGATTTCACAGTAATGTGTCTGGACATGCTGAAGGAGGGAGATGGACGGGAGTGGGGGAGAAAAGAGGGGAGAAAAGGACAGATGAAGGGGTAGATAAACAGAGAGGAGGACAGACCGACGGGTGGACGACCTGACAAATAATCAGACTGTCAGATGGACAGACAGGCAAACAGATGGAACAATGAAAAGATATGTAGATACAGACACGGACAGATAGACAGACAGACGATAGGAAGAAAGATAGACAAATAGTCAGACACTCGGACGGACAAATAGATAGAAAGAGAGACAGAGATAGATAAATAAATAGATAAATAAATAGATAAATAAATAGATAGATAGATAGATAGATAGATAGATAGATAGATAGATAGATAGATAGATAAATAGATAGATAGATAGA
>JBCAUA010039324.1:0-12008 GCA_038406235.1 Peronia verruculata | reverse complement strand
TAGATAGATAGATAGATAGATAGATAGATAGATAGATGGATGGATGGATGGATGGATGGATGGATGGATGGATAGATGGATGGATGATTGGATTGATGATTGGATGGATGGATGGATTGATGATTGGATGGATGGATGGATTGATGATTGGATGGATGGATGGATGGATGGATGGATGGTAGGACAGACAGACAGATTTTTTTCAAGTTTTGCGTTCAACTAGTGTTTTGGGATTTTATGGTGGAGCGTGCTGCTCATACGTGAGTGTGCTATTTCTAGTGGGGGGATATAAAGACTCTGCCGGGATTTCGAGATCTGTTCTTAGTCGAATGTGAACTATTGGACAGACAAAATGCCCAAGATGTGTTTGACGTCAAATTTGTTCATTACCTAATTAAACCTTTCTGGCAATTCATCAGCGCATCGACCCTGAGAACGATAAAAAGGTAATCAGTCCTTCGAGAAACTTTGAGAAAGACAGAGAGAGAGAGAGAGAGGGAGAGAGAGAAAGAGAGAGAGAGAGAGAGAGAGAAAGAAGAAGAAGAAGGTCAGGTAATTAGGCTCAGCCAAAAATTGGTTAAAACAAAAACAACAGGACGTTGCGCCTGAAACCGATAATTTCAAGCGCTATGTGAGAAAACGTTAGTAGTTATTTTCTTATGTTATTGATAAACGTGTCGTTGAATTGCTCCCTGCTGTTAACCGCACCATCATCGCGAAAGACATAATGGTCTGTTATTGCTCTGTGTAGACGCCGTTCATTTGGCAGTCATCTCCTTCGTGGCGTTAGGAAAGCATGGTTTTGAGAGGCCTAACTAGCACGATTATGCTCCATGATTGTATAGAAGGAGAACGGCGGGATGCCGCACATTGACACACATACATAGACACTCACGTACATACACACACATAGACACACTCACACGCACGCACACATACGCACATGCACAGACAGGCAGGCACATAGACACACAGGTACAAACACACACATAGACACACCCACACGCACGCATACACACGCGTACATGCACATACACGCAGGCACACACACAATTCGAGACACTGCGCGAGAAAACGTGCGATATGAAGCGTCACGAGCGTCGAGCGCACGCGACAGAGCGCGCCGTGACTGCGGTAATGGTGAGGATTGTCAAAAAACAAACAGACAGACAGACAAACAAACAAACGACCAAAATCACAGGGTAAGCCAATTTTTTTTTCTTTTTGTATTAAGTTTTGTCTTTAAAAAAAAAACAACAACAACAAAACAACAACAGCATTGTGAATAGCGTAGCTCAAATTGGTCTATTGTATTGTATTGTATTCTAATCTATTGTATTGTATTGTATTCTATTCTATTCTATTCTACTTTTCTTATCCACCCAACTCTGTTTTGATCTGTTCTTTTTTTTTTTTTAAATTGAAGACTTTCTGTCTATTTTATTAATCTCGTTCTATTCCATTAAATTTAAGCGCAGTTTAATCTGGTGTAGTCAGTCTAGTTTGGTCTAATAGTCGGATCTAGTCAACCTGTACAAATCTTTTGTGTTTCTTTTTTGTGATATCTCGTGTTTATCCGTAATATTTTGTTGGTTGTTTTTCATCTTTATACAGAATAAATCATACGTTATAAAATAACTCTCCAGGTAATGATAGTGAAAGATAACATGATGCTTTCAGAAATAATTATAATGTTTATAAATTCTCAAGGCAATTACAGAGAAAAAAAAAAGTCTTTAAAGAAAAGTAGAATAATATCTCAGCCATGAAACAGGTAGTTAAGTGTTATGTATAGAATGTTTTGTATGTAATATCATGCTAGACATGCCTACAAAATAATAAGTGGTTTACAATGCCCTGGAGCCAAGCTTCTCACGTAAATAGCGTACATTCAAGAACACACTATCTTGGGAATAATGATATCTGATGCATTAAGCCTTTCATAACCTGTCCTCTGGCAACAAAACCTGGTTTGAGAAGCGGTAATAGATATCTGAAATTTTAATCATAGCCAGTGAACTTCAAGTAGGAGCAAAATGATATTTATCTGTGCTCATCATTTTCCATGGAAAGCCGCTATAACAAAAGTGGATGGAATACGAGTTTGCATGTCATTAGTTTATGTTGGATAACCAATTTGTGAGCTTAGTTCTTTGTCGTCCTATATCCATTTTGGGCGATTTGGAGGGACATATGTCATGTGAAAAAGGGATAGTAAATCTACCATAATACTGTAGTCATTTCACCGATTGCTTGCCCGAATAGGTATATTTTGAAAATCATTTGTCTTATCTCCTATGTGCAAGAACAGTTGCTCAACACAACCCATCAATTTTCTCAAAATGTGAAAAAAGGAGATAGGGCAACGAGAATTGAGCTCACGAGTTGTAGAACCTTATCTAGGCTGTTGGTTTAAGAACCACTTGCCTTCAGGTGGCTGAAAATTCATTGCGTGTCGTTGCATCGTTAAGTCTGGCAAGTAACCTTTTCATACCTGTGTCTAGTGCTAGAAGGTTTTTGTGGAATATAAAATCTCATTTGCAATGAGAATTTTGACTTTGAAGCACTAGCAAAGATTAATCCATTATGTTGAACAAGGAAAAGACGACAGATCAACGGTTAGGACTTGGCATAGGCAGAATGAATATTGGGATCTTATACGCAATGTTTCAGGAAAGGTATTGAGATTTTGCAAAGGTTAATCGTGATATTTAACACACACTAGATTTTGTAAAGGTTACTACTGGGATTTTATGCGCACTGTTTGAGGAAACGTATTTGAGATTTTGCATAGATTATGTTAGATTATGGCTTTGTGCTTTGTAGGTAAGAAATGAATGAACGTTGGGCTGCTGGGACGGTGGGAAATTTCAGCGATATATCAAGTAGAAACTATAACAGCTATTAGAGCAAACGCTGGCGCCGCACAAAGTCGTCAGACAAAGGTAGTTCTCTGGCGTGAGCACAGCAAGCCAGGCCCCGACGTGTGAGTGATAGATGGATGAAATGGCAGAGAACGACGCAGACAGATTGATGAAGACTTGGACATTTTTCACGTGTTCACGCCGCGATAGATCTCGAGGCGTGACGAGAAGGGTCTGCTTTCTGGCACTTATTTATCATGGTCGTCAGTGTGGGCCACAGAGATGTACAGACGGTTAGGCAGACAGATGGGCAGACGGATGGGTTGATGGATGGATGGATGGATGGATGGATGGATGGGTAGATGGGTGGATAATGGATGGATGGATGGATGGATGGATGGATGTTGGATGGATGAATGAATGGATGGATGGGTAGATGGGTGGA
This sequence comes from Peronia verruculata, assembly GCA_038406235.1. Lineage (NCBI taxonomy): Eukaryota > Metazoa > Mollusca > Gastropoda > Systellommatophora > Onchidiidae > Peronia > Peronia verruculata. Next base: position 8,699 of record JBCAUA010039324.1, on the reverse strand, counting down.
TGATGGATGGATGGGTGGATGATGGATGGATGGTGGATGGATGGATGAATAAATGGGTAGATGGATGGATGAATGATTGAATGGTTGAATGGAGGGATGGTTGGCTGGATAGATGGATGGATGAAAGTGTGGACAGTTGGATAGAAGCATAAACGGCTGGATGGAGGAATGAATATTAAGACTGAGTTATTAGCGGAAAGATAAATACAAGAAATAAATAGATTAAAATAGATGAGTAGGAAACAGATAATAGCAATGCTGGTGAGTGATAGAAACCTGGAACCAACGGATAGACAAATGGGTTTGCCGAAAGACTGAGGAAGCTTGAATGACTAACTAGACAAAGAAGAGGTAAATAATGAACAGTGGCCGTGGTTTTTTCATAACGAGAATACAGGTGGGTGGCAGGTACTACGCAGGTACTATAATAGAGGTCAAAGATATACAAGTAAAGCTCAACCTCTTTGGCCAGGCCAGTGCAGACTGGACTTTTATCCAAAGACTTTTTTTTAACTTGAGACAGGCTAAACCTCAATGTACAGGCAGAGGTGATGAAATCTCACAATCCGCACCAAGTCCTTCACAGTATGCCAAAAGCAGAGAGCAAACTTAGAATTGGACATTTTGAGACGTAGGCTACTTTGGTTTAAATTGTATTTTTGCCACTGCTATATCGTGGCGTGATTTTTAATTTTTTTTTTTTTTTTAAATTTCTGTCTCAAGTTAAGAGGTTTGATCACTGGTGTTGTCTTTGTCTTAGTTTTCATCTCAGTCCGCCTTCTTTTGCCATTTATTTCGGTGTGGAGAATGATATAATATCTTCATCGTTGCCCGTCTTATGCCTACACGCTCTAAGGAGGATAAACGTATCTTTTTCTGGGACCAGATGTACAGACAGAAAGTACAGATGTAATAGACAGAAAGTTTCCTCTCAGTACTCCTTCAACTCCGCCCGACCATATTTTCCCCTTATGCCATCCGCCCCTTAAATCTCACTCCTTCATGTTGTAGGCCTAGTCTGCGGGCCAATTAAGAGACACAGTTACAACATGCCTGTAACGAATCATGGTTAATGATTGTCCATGTTGGGTGCATGCGAGTGTGTGTTGTGAGCTTACATATGCTGGTCTGTGGGAATACTGCGTCATCCAACGTGTCTGAGATACTCTCTAAGCATTTTGTGCATAATGGTTTTTGGTCAGACCTTGTGTGAGTAAAGTACGTCACGTGCGCACTACGTCGCGGTTTTATGTAGGAATAGATGTAGTTGTTGTGGTCTAGCAAAATCGAAGACCAGTGGGTTTGAGAGAATTCAGGATAGAGAGGGCTCCAGACGGCCTAGCATCTACATTAGAGCTCATGCAGAGAGTGAGTGTCAGAAGAAAGCGTGTAGGAGAGCTTAAGAAGTGAGAGAAATAGCAGCAAAAGACTTGGGGGGGGGGGGGGCAAAAAGAAAAAAATATCTAAGCCGGATAGGATTTTAGAACGCGAGGTCGAAAGAGCACACCAAGACTGGAGTTCTAAAGATGAGTGACAGTCGGAGCATCTCCAGGTGTCGGCTGTTTCCAATCGTCTAATCGATAGCACAACAGAAAACCTATTGGGCCTTATTGTTCTCACTTTTCTCTTTTTGTCGCCCCTCTCTTTCTCTCTATCTCTTTCTTTCTCTCTCTCTCTCTCTCTCTCTCTCTGTGCGTGTGTGTGTGTGTGTATGTATTTGTATTGTGCTAGCCTAATGAAATTCCAGAAAGGAGTCCAGCTTCAGCATAAAAGGCTTAAGTAAGAAGATTCCAGAAATCAAGCAAAGCTATGAACAATGCCGCACCAGAGGAAAGCAGATTGCTGAAAGAGATTGCAATCCCTGAACCTGGAGTGCTGAAATTTGAAATGCACTTAAGGCTACATTATTTATGAAAAAAAAAAGGCAACACAGACGGACAAACAGACAGAGAGACGAGTAGAAAAAAAACTACAAACAAGACAGAGGAGACAAGTAAAAGAAATTTCAGATGGTAAAATGCGAGAGAATGAAAGAGCCACAATAGTATATCACAGACCACAGTACTTAAAGAGATGTAAGAATGACTAGAGAGAAGACTACACTAGGTGACCTACAAAAGGGCACTCAAGGAAACAAAGAAGAAAATTGAAGACAAATTATGTTGCTGTTGGGTTGGGGTTTAACGACACATCAGCACGATTACGGCTATATTGTGTCAAACACAGTAAGATACGTTTACACGTCAAGAAAAAGAGAGGAAGGAAAGCGGGGCAGAAGACAGGAGCAAGGAGAGATAGAGATAGAGAGAGAGAGACAGAGAGAGAGACGAGATGTCACTTCTGGAACGTCGAAGATGGCACTCCATGGGACTCACCCCACCGATGGAGGGCTTACAACGCCTGCAGGTGGGAGCAGAGAACCTACTTATAAACCCTGGGCTCTCACGGGGGAGGGGGAGGGAAGGAATGGAGGATTTCTGGCCGAAGTAAAAGCATGTCAACTATCATTTTACGGGTCAAAATTAAATGTATTAACTGAATTCATAGTTTGACCTGATAATCGTTAAAACTTAAGACCGTAGATCTGTATTACACTTACAATTGGTGTGTACATTTTCACGATTTCTGAGCTCAGTCTTTCTACATATTATGAAATGTATTTAAATTTCTGCTTTACTTGCACTTTACTCGGGTCAATATCAACTGAGATGAAATTTATGACACAGCGAAAACTACAAGAGTTTGGTGAAACATAACTGCCTGCAGCTGACGGACACTGTTTAAAAATAAATAGAAAAAAAAAAAAAGCAAGCAAGAAGAAAGGAGTAAAAGAAAGAAAGACAGAGAGGAAGGAAAACAACAACAACAACAATAACAACAGCAACATCAACAACAAGAAAAATATAGAAAGACATAGTTTAAAACAAGTTTTCTTATAAATGTTTACAAAACAAAACAATACTATGAATATAATGATCATTGCCCGCAGAGGAAGTCTAAGGTAAAGACTTCTGATGGCTAAACTCCTTTATGAATGCTTCTTTCTTTTTTGCTAGACATATCTTCTATAGCATTGTATTATGGATGTTTTGCTAGTACTAAAAAAGGCTTTATAGATGAGGGAGGGGGCGGGAAAACGTTTGTTACTAGCTCTGAGACATTTTTGAGAAAAGAGCCTTGTGAAATTATAATTCGGTTACAGATATAGCAATAATCAACATTATCAGCATTACCACTTTAGAAACGGCTGAACATCAAAACGTTTAATACAGGAACGAACAATTCTGTCTGAGTTTTTTGTTTGTTTGTTTGTTTGTTTGTTTCGTATCAAAATATATCCATCCTTTGTACCAACAATCGTTCCACATGCACAAGTATATTTTTTTATACTTTATGTCATGTAGATGAAGATCTCGGCAATGTCAGGGTCTATGTTCTTTGTTTTGTTTTGTTTTATATTGTATTTATTGATACCGTGCAAGTTCCCGCAAAACACCACATAAGGAGAGAGAGAGAGAGAGAGAGAGAAAGAGAGAGAGAGAGAGAATGGATTTCGGCATGACATTAATTCAGTATATGGAGCTAAAATGGACGAGGATACTAATAACAAGATTAAGGTGACATGCACTCTTAGTTTTAGTAGTGCTAGAGTCTATGTATCACGGAATAGATCTATATGTGTCTAGATTCATAATTTCCCCAGTTAAAAATAAATAAATAAATAAATAAAGATAGGTGTTACTTTCTTTATACGGGTTTCAACCGTCTGGGAGTGATAAGATCGATGGATGTTATAACTGACCCAATACGAAAATGGAAAACTAATTTTCCATGTTAATATTTAATAAGGACTTAAGAAGTCATTTATGAAACTGGCTTATCCATACAGTATCAAATACCCATGCCAGAGGGCTGGGAAAATTGTTTATGAAATGTGCGCATATAAACGAAGGACATTTTCCTGTACACGAGCACCCTCAAAACTCTGAAGATAACCAGGAACAAGAGTTTCAGTCTATAGCCCAGAGAAGCAATGTATAAAACTGACATAATCCAATACCTATGGACAAACTTTAAAAACAAACAAACAAACAAAAAACCCTAGAGATTTGCTCGATGAAATCTGCACATCCACTAAAATTCAAAATGAAATAAAATAAATTTAAAAAGGAAAATAAAACAAAAGAAAACATAGAGACGGCAGTATTATGAAAGTGATAAGTACCTACAAATAAGTGATCATTTTAATCTTTCCAAGAACAGCCAGGGCCCGTGATTTTCACAGTGGACCACCAGGACTGCCATTTGTAGTCTTTTCACAAATATTGACAGATGCAGTCTCAACATCTCAACTTATCTGAATTTTTTTTTTTCAACATAAGTTTCAACAATCAAATAAAATCTTTGTTGCTCATTCTTAACTGGACAATGTAGTAATAAGTTACAAAATCAAGTAACAGTATTCTATTCAGTTCCTGAAAACAATTCTAAAGCTAAATGAATCAGTGCTTCTGAAAGAAGGAACACATTTTACGCACATTAGTTACAGAGTAAAGATTTTATGGTAGACAAGTAACCATTTTCATAATGCACAAACAGCTTGAGCTGACTATAGGCTTAATCTATTTTTCAGATTTTGTTTTGTTTTGTTTGTTTCTTTGTTTGTTTATACCCGCATTGCATTGGAACGGGAACCAGTGATGCTTTGCCCTGTCCCGTCGGCTATCAGATTCTAATCCAGTGTAATTTTCAAACATAGCACTGTTCTCAGACACCTTATGTTCCATTTGCCATGGGATAGTCCATATGTTAACATTATTACTAAGAGTGATAACGGATTTGTTCATATTATGAAATAAGGACAACAAGGATCTAGGATGCTTGATTAAGTTTTCTAAATGTATCAAAATTTTCAACAGCAACAATCAGGTTTGCAACACGAAGAGAGAGAAGATAAGAAGAAAAAAAACAAAAAGAAAAGAAAAGAAAAGAAAAAGAAGAAGAGGAAAAGAAGGAAAAGAAGAATAGAAAAAGAAATACTAACAATAAGACGAAGAAGAAGAAGGACGAGGAGAATATGAAGTGTAAGAACCACAACAACAACAATAAAGACAACAACAACAGTTGCAAAGCATAAATAACAACAAACACTACAGCTGCAGAAGTGCGAAGCAGATGTGAAAAAAACAACTCCTAACAGCCTGAGGATGAGCACAAGGTCAGACTGACATTGTAAAACACGGCACGCGCTAAGCTGATTAATGAGAATTTCCTATTGGCCCGGCTGACAGTCTATGGAGATAAGGCGTCCACACGCTGATGTTTTCAGCGAGCGTCTTTTCCTGTCCGAGCGTAATATTTGAGTTTGTATTTACAGAGGCGTCAGCAAGCGCTTTGCCTAATTTAGTATTCAAATAGTGCATATTATTTTTCTATTATTTATGTTTATTCAGGCATGTTCAGAGGGGGAAAAGACTAGATGAAGGATCAGAAACAAAACAAAATTACGCGCACACAGACAAAGCAAAACCAAAACAAAACTGACGATCGGAATCGGGAGAGGGAAACATAAAAATAAAGATTTTCGTTTCGTCTCACATAATCACTAGGAGCAATGCAAGGTCTCGACAACGGAGAATGGGCATTAAGCCTTTGATAGGATAGGATAGGATAGGATAGGATAGGATAGAATAGGATAGTATAAGATAGGATAGGATAGGATAGGATAGGATGAGATGGGATAGGATAGGATAGGATAAGATAGGATAGGATAGGATAGGATAGGATGGGATAGGATAGGATAGGATAGAATAGGATAGTATAGTATAGGATAGGATAGGATAGGATAGGATAGGATAGGATAGGACAGAACAATGGTATGGAAATTAAGATTGTATGTTTTCCTTGTGTTCCTCGAGAAGTGAGTAAGGGTAACTAAATTAGAATAACGTTATTATGATTGGATTTTAGTTAGTTTTTTTTTTTTTTTTTAGTGTTCAATAGGTATTAAACAGAATAAAATTGATTAATAGGATCAGAAGAATAGTGCTGATCTATTGATTAAAATTTTCTACCCTGCACATCGCTAAGGATATAATATAGCAGTAAATGAGAGAGGGAAAGAATACAAGATAAACACACAAACAGGATGATCGTAACTTGGCATAATCTTTAGCACTGTGATACCATCAGCTCTGGCCCAGTCTGTGTGTTTTCACCTCCATTTACATTGGTTGATGGTCGGAGGTAAACACGAGGATATCAGTCCTATCGATGACAACTACCAGTATTTTTTCTTTCCACAATTATAACATAATGAAGCATTCCTGTTGCAAGACATATCCTAGCACTATAAATGCAGATTATATCCTGTTTGTTGCTAACGATTATTTTATGTGTATTGCTGTAAAACACTTTTGTTCTGTAAAGAGCTTCAAGCCCTTCGGGGGGTGAGGCGCTATAATAATACCATTCATTGTTTGTTACACAGGAATACAGGCAACATCCATCATCTCTGATGTTCTTATGTCGCTCCTTCACCACATTGCGCGGGTTTGACGATTGGATTCAGTGGATGTTCAGTGCTGTACGTGCAGTCTTTTAGTAGTTTGTCAATTTGGTTTTTAAAAGCATTGAATTGAGGCTAGGAGCTGTGACCGTTTTCTCCAGCAGGCTATTCCATGTCTCTACAATCCTTACACTGAAGAAGTGTTTCCTAACCTCTTGACTGCAGGTTTGTTTAACTAGTTTGTAACAGTGACTCTTTGTTCTTGTGTCTCTACTAAGGCAGAGTACAACATAAGAGTATAATATGGTTGGTTTTTTTTTTTTTTTGGTGCCAAAAAAAGAGTATGCTCTGTATTAATGTCTCCTGAACTGCCATGGTGAGTACATGTATTAGAAAACAATGTTACGCTCCAGTTACTGTTACTAAGATGTCCTCACCTACCCAATCAACTCTCCGAAACAGCCCTGGTACCCTCTTACAATTTTTATGACACTTCTTTCCCTCCCTCCTCTCACATCTCATATCCCGTCTTTCTTACATCCGATTCCTGGCCCCTGGTTGTAACTTTGATACAGTCGTCACAAAGCATGGGTTTATATTGTATTCTTCTTCTTCATTACTTGCAAACGTTTCCTCTACCACATCTGAGTTTCTCAGATTCTTCTTATGTTGAAGTGTCGTTCTCTGTCAGTAAAGGATTTATGGATCTCAAGTCACAGACCTATTTCTTGGTATTTTTACTGACCTCTAGGAGTTTGGCTGGTCTGAAATGGTTGTCTTTGAAATCTGCCTCCTCTGCCAAACATCAGTGGAACTTCATGGAATTTGGCAAACTTGTTTGTTGATATACTGTTTAAGAAGCTATTCATTTGTATCTCATCAAGTAAAAAAAAAAAAAAAACTTTTGAGACGATTTTGAAGATGCTATTAAGTGAGCTTTCACTTTTCATCTTTTTTTTTTTTTTTTCATAACAAAGTCGTAATTTTCTCCAAAACTTACTCTGAAAATGGTGTATACCAGATTAGGCTTGAATCGGTCCAAAAATAAAAAAGAAGATCCCAATATAAAGATAAAAAATGGGGTTTTGTAAAAAAAAAAAAAACAACACTTTAATAGTTCTTTAAAGGAACAAAATATGACATAGAGAGTTATTTATCAGGCTTTCTGCCTCAAAACAGGTTTTGTTTGTTTGCTTGTTTGTTTATTTTTTGTGTTGTTTTGTTTTCTTTTTGCTTTTTGTTTTGTTCAGATACTATCCGTCTCTCCATGCATTCAATGTCTTCTTTTTGTGGCTATCTGTTCAGATAATACTATTTCTTCGGATTGTGCTCCCTAACCCTTTTTCACCAAAAAGGCTTATATAGTGTTATTTCTACATTCATAAGGACAACTGTGTGGTCTGCATATCTTTAGCTGTCAAAACTAAAAGTATCTTGACCTATATCATCGAGACGGTCTAGAATCTACCTCTGAGGCAGCTGAAATAAAAGGGAATATTTCACTCTCGCTAGGGGATGGAAGCTCATTTTAGAGCACTTGGTGACGTCTGACTCGGACACTCTGTGTGACTGCAAGTTTATTTCGTCTCAGAGCGTTAGCCAATATCCATCCCTGGCATTGGGGCTCAAGTTATTGCTAAAGGAGGTCATAATGGTTTTATGCAGTTTTTGCCTGTATCCAGTGGAATATTGAGGATCTACCACTGCGTACAGCAAACAGAAAGAGCCAAATTCTGGATATATGTTGAATGATCATGGATCAAATACGTTAGAGTGGGCATGGCGACTCTTTAATACTTTTTTTTTTTTTTAGAAAAGTCAGACTTTGGAAGGAAAACAAAAACATTTTTTTTTTTTCAAGCAAAACGGTTACGGTAATTTTATTCTTTCAACCTCCTACGTGGTAGTTATCTCGACGGGTTTAAAGCAAACACCATATTTTATTAGGATGATTACTCAGACGGTACAGACAAACACGTATCGAGCAAAATACACATAAATTACATACAGAACCTACAAAAATAAAATAGAACAGACAGGTGGCTAGATCCGCACAGATTGAGACAAAATGCAAAGAGCACAGCAGACCAGCCAGCCAGCCAGAGAAACAGACGGGCAGCCAGATAGATAGATAGATAGATAGATAGATAGATAGATAGATAGATAGATAGATAGATAGATAGATAGATAG
>JBCAUA010039313.1:0-12008 GCA_038406235.1 Peronia verruculata | reverse complement strand
TCGTGTTCTGTCATCCCCCGATGCAGAACCCGCGTTTCGATCCCGGCCTGTTTTTCTCCATGAGCAGACGCCATACCAATTGAGCCACTGCGTCCCCCAACCAGCGATATTATGGAAGTTTCATTATTAATAGGACGTGGAAGTTCATGTCAGAACGCCTGGTTAAACCTTACGTTGATGATAATCTGCGTGATCAGCATTTTTTTTCGCGTGATCCAGTGTCCATTCCTTCCATTGGTGCTCAAGACATTGCTAGAAGAAGGTCATTATCAAGTATTTTATGCACTCTTTGACTATATATAATCAAATAGTGATGATCCATCACTGCAGCTAGAGGAAACCAAATCCTGGATGACAGTAGGCCAGGTCTAGCATTGAATGACCATGATTCAAACACATTAGAATTAGCATAGTCACTTTTTGATAGCCTATCATTTTTATACTCAGAAAAGGCAGGACTTCTAAGACTTAAGAGAAAAAGCAAACACACAAAGAAAGAAAACAGCAGCAACAACAACAACAACACATGTTTAGGACGCACCCCTTCCATCGCTGACAATATCCACAACTATTGTTAGGTGGAAAGCATTTAGATTCAATAGGCTTTTAATCTGTTGAGTCTATCACTCATAGCGAAGATCTGTGGTCATACATTTATTTTCCATCCCGTGTTTCTAAAGAAACTGTTGAGTTGTTGTTGCTGTTTTTGTTGTTTGCTATACGTGCTTCCTTTCATAGTTCAGTCGGACCTCTTTTTAAATTAGGCCGGAATTTACCTATATTATGTAGTGTCCTAAGTTGTTAGATCAACTGCTCTACGGGAGCAATGAATGAATGAAATGAGTATGTCTATGTTATTATCAAGACTTTATCTTTATCACATTTTTAGCCACTTATTGCCATTGCCACTGGCTGGCTGTTTGGCAACTCTTCTTTGAGCGGGGCTATTTCATTCATTTCAGCAGATAAAGTCAAACAGACTAATATTTTCCTCCCAAGCGACAGCGTTACACTGAACAGCATCATATAATTCACCTATCTCAGCACTGGAATTTAAAAGTTAACAAAAACGTAGGCCTAGTAGATTTAAAAAAAAAAAAAAAAAAGAAAACTGTATGCCCCTCTCCCCGCCCCATCTGTTGTTTTATTCCCATGCTGTTTCAAATGGTCATTAGTTTTAGGCTTATGCCCCAATTACAATGTGGGTCTCCTTTAAGAGTGTTAAAGGCCAGACACGAGATGTAAAGTTAAAATTCATATTTAATAATTTTCTGCTGATCTATAGCTTACGTGGCCGAAGTTTCCAATTTGCCAAGTTGGTTTTAAGTCAAAGTTTTCTGCTCTGGAGTCATCCAGGGAGCAATAATATATCAATATTCATGGCACATAGTGATAATAAACTTGTAAACTTATTATAATTGCAGAGTAAACTTATTATAATTGCCAAGTGAAAATTAGCTTCAAGCCTGCAATAATTAAGCTGTGACTTTATATTTAACTTAAAAATCACAGGAATGGGAAATCCCGCCTCATCTGCAAACCATCCCATAACACCACAGACACGCAGACGGTCGAGTTGTAGGCCCAGGGTTAACGACTGTGGATCCTCAGCGTGCCAGGCAGATCTCCCCTATTGTTCGATGAAAGAAAGTCTAGGTCTAGATCTACCTCTGGAACTAAATTCTAGTTACAGGTGAGTGAAATGTATTTCTCCATATCTGCATAATTATTGCATAATTTATGCACTTTTTGTTTTCTAATATTTTTCTTTGTTCAGTGGAAGTCATGAAGGTGTGCAGTTTTGTTTTTTTTTCTAGAGACAAGAGAGATCTAGATTTAGATCTAGAATCTAGATCTTGATCTAGAATCTAAATCTAGAATAGATCTAGTTCTAGATCTAGAATCTAGAAGACTGGAGGGTAGATCTGTGCGCGTCAGAGCAGGTGTTCGCATCACCTGTGTCCGCACCATGTCAGATTACACCAGTCTGCCAAAATTGGCCGATTTTTAATAGATCTAGATCTAGATCTAGACTCTAGATCTTTATGCCCAGAAGAAATTCACCAATTTTTGTGCAATCTGATACAATACACATACATGAACCTTGTGATGTGTAGATCTACACCCTCCCGACGACGCATCAAAATATCTATAGAATCAAGAATTCGAAAGGGAACTAGATCTAGCCATGGTATGGTCCTGATTTGTCACAGTTATAAAATTGGCACATATCGATTACTGCATGTTTATACTGTGCTAGTTTTTAAGTGTGCTAGAATGTAGACTATAGATCTAGATCTAGGGCCCACCAAATGTTAATTTCAAGAAGGATGTGACTACGAGAAATTAGCAATTTTAGACAATGGGGGTGACCTGTTGTTGCAGCTGAATTTAGTGATAAAATGGCCAATCACCTTTGTCATGGCACTAAATTAAACAGGTTTTGTGCTTTTCTCAATTTCAGCAAATTTAACTCAGAAATGCATTTTTAACCTTCACCACCACGCGTGGTTATTTTACTTCTTATTAGCCACTCGAAGGGTATTTTTCACCCGGTAAGCTCCAAAAAGCATTTTTATTTCGGACCCTCATAGGTGGGTGGGTAAAATTCACCTGAAGTTAGACTAGATAGGTTAAAGGTGTGTCGGGAGATAATAGATAGAAGGGTGTACAGAAAGGTGGACAGAAGTAGAAACAGATGGATTGATAGAGGGTAAAAAGGACAGAAAGCAGATAGATGGCTATACATAAAGGTGAACAAAAGGATAGACAGAAGAAAAGATAGGAAGTAAGACAAAAAGGTTGATGGAAGAAACAAAGAAGAATAGATAGAAGAGTGCGGAAATTTGGGCAGAAATAAAGACAGAAGAATATCTATCTATCTATCTATCTATCTATCTATCTTATGATTATGTTTTCTGTCCCTTTGAATTGCTTTGCTTTAAGCAGGTAGGGGAATGAGATGTGGAGGGGACTCGCTCTACTTATAAATATTTGTCAATTAATCCTATATATAAAGAGTTTCAGGGCAAAATGAGACACATTCAAAATTGCCCTTTAGAGAAAAATGACAATTTGTTCTCCAGTAATTATTAATTTAGCACTGAGAGAATTTGTGAAGACTTTTGGGAAGGATAAGTCATGTTTGGTGAAAAGATAAAGTCCTTACCATATAGCACTAACACCATTTGCAGTATTGAGAGCTATAAATCAAAATTTCCAAAATGCCGTTCATCACGTTTTGCCCTGAAACCCTTCTTATGTAGACCTTACACCAGTGATTGAGGTATGCAGTAATATAGATGTTTGTATAGCAAGCGAATGAACCATCAAATTATCTTCAGGCAAGGATTCTGTGAGATATTCAGTATGCTTCCTGATTACTGTTTGGAGTGTTGATTGACATTTGCACTTTTTTACTTTTATTTTTTTGTTCAGCTTGTTATTTGTGGCACATGTTCAAATCAGCATGCATTTGAAGTTACATTCTTTCATCTTACACTTTATCCTTTTGTGTTTGTGTCATCTCAATGCTGTTTTTTTTTTTTTTTTGTCGATGAAATATATTATGAAGTAGGTAGTCAGAATCCCAAACTTTCTGTTGTGTGAGAAATGGCAATTTCATTATTATTTAGGCTTAATTTTAAAATGCTGAAGACATAGAAATGTCTCTATCGATATTTCAGACGTGACATGATGAAATCAGGCACTTGTCAAACTGAGCCGACCAGAGAAATCACATGTTTTTTAACAGTGAATGAATTTTTGGCACATTTTTTTATCTTCTTCAAGCCCTTTTATGTCAATTTATGAATGCATTTCAGAGTTCAGTTGACTGAAATAGATCAAGTGAAAGCCAAAAAATTGTCATTTTGTGGCATGGGCTAACAAAGATAAAGAAAAATTTACAAAAGTGATAGGCCATTTTCTCACTAAATTCAGCTGCAGCAACAAATCACACCCATTGTCTGTAATTGCCAATATCTCAACTTCTACTTAAGACAGAACTACCATTTTTTCACACACTGATAGGGAAATGAATAATCTTCACTCCATATGCTCAAAATTTGACGAGAGCCTGATTTCATTGTGTCGCATCTTATTTGGCTTTCGTATTTATTTGAAAAAGAAAAATGTTATCCGTTACTCATGAGGAAGTGATTTGTTTCATCATTCCATTGGAACATTTTTCTCTCTTCAGCATAGCAAGAATTTTTTTATAGTGTGAAAAAAAGTCCTAGTACTAAAGTTTTTGGCATTTGAGTTTAAAAGATTGTCTTTTGATTCTTTTGATTCAGACAATGAGTAAACATAACACATCCAGTTGTACTCCACGAATCTTCATGCAGTCATTAGCAGCAGCAGGAACAAAAGACGTCCAATCGTTCTTGGGGAAATGTAAAAGTGACAATATGGAAAGAATGAATCCATCACTTTTGACAAGCAATTCTCCTTATACAGAAGATGTTGATAAAATCATAACTGAGGGTCTTAAGAAAATTGGGATATGTCCTGCTGGTGTGAATAGGCCATTAAAGGAATCACAACCTAAATTCCCATGCGGCAGGGGAAGAGGCAGGAAAAAGGAAACCCTAGATCACACAAAGCTTTCACGAGACAACATCCATACAGAAAATGATCCTGCAGCTGAGTGTAAAGGACATGGCACATCATTTGTAAAACCTGCTGACATCAATCTTGATCAAACCACAAACAATCTCATGCCAAGTCAAGCTCAACCCAGTTCACAAATACAATGTGATCTTCCTGATTTGGTCAGAAGCCAACAATGTTTGGATGATCCACTCCATGACCAGAAAAAAAAAACTGGGGAGCCTACTTCTGATCATTCATTGGCCAAACCAAAACCAACGGGCTTGTATCAGAGCAAACCTGGTAAGTTTTCCAAAGAGAAAAGACAGAGTCGCAAAAGCTTACATATTCCTAAGAAGTCTTTGCTGTCTACATCTCCAAAAAGAAAGAACATGGCATTGAAGATTAACTGTCATCATTCAGTGGCTGGATTGAAATCAAAAGTCTCCTCTCAGATGAAACCTAATGGCTTTTCCCAAGCACAAAGACAGGCTTACAATAGCTTACATGCTTCCAAGACACCTGTGTCATCCATATCTTTAGAGAGAAGAGAGATAAGGCATTCAGAGTGCTTGGATCAGGCAGCAGGATCTTGGAACCTTGAGCAAAGTCCCAACAAAGAAAGGGAACATAATTTGATGTCTTCACAATTGTTAGATGTAGGACAGTCTCAGGGTACAACTCACTTCAGCCAGAGATCTGTAATTCAAAGCAAAAGAGACATATTATTTGAGAAAAATGATGAAAATGAAAGTATACAGACCAGTGTCTCAGAAGTAAATACATTGAATGTTGAACATCGAGACTGGCAACTTCGAACAAGTTCAGAGAGAGAAGATAACAAGCTTGATCTTGTTTTTTCACAGCCCTCATGCAAGATAAAAGGTGAAGATATTGCTTTGCCAGAAATGAACAAGGTAAGCTATAACTCAGAGAAAGTCAATGATGTATCTATCGAATATTGTAAGAAGCCGACAGCAGACAGAAATAGTGGAAATAAGGTGAAATTGGACTCATCATTTTCTGAGCTGGTTTGTAGACTCCCAACAACTTCTCTCAATGAGGATGAAGGTCTAAGTTCAATAGAAAAACACATTTTTCCTCAACCATATGATTTATTTAGTCCACTAGGAGCTGGGAAAATGGAAAAGAGGGACAGGAATGAAGCAAGGAACAAAAGTGTTAACCACTGTCATATGGAATCTAATCAAATGTCTGACGTTTGCTCAAAATCTCCCTGTGATTCACCTTATTATACAGACTCAGAATTCAGCACTGATTATGAACCTGAATTTGGTTCTCAAAGTGAAACAGAAGAAGGCTTTAGAAGCAGCTCACAAGAGTGTCAAACAAAGCTGGATTTCTCTTCTCAGAAATACTACCCAGACGGTTCAAGCTCCTATCCAAATTATGCAGTGGTCCCAACACAGAGGGAGCATCCACTGCCATATCAGAATCAGGATGCTCATAATAAATTTAAAAACGATTTTCAGACAAGCTGTGCTCCTATAAATGCCAGAAATCCTACTAGTTCTTACATTTTTCCCCGGCAGATACAGTTTACTGCAGGGAAAATAGATAGAAATCAAGCTCAAAAAAGAATTGATGAATTTGTGGAAGGATGTCGTGCAGATATCAGTCAACATATTGAAGATCTCATGAGCAATCCATTTGCTCCAGTTGAAAATGTGACTTTCACAATGAGAGCATCCCAGAGCTGTGGCAGCAAGTTGCCAAGATGTACCACTCATCCTCCTAGTGGACATCCTGGTTCAGTAATGAGGGAAATGAACAGCCTGCAAAGGGAATTCTGGTGGCAGTGGCCCCATTTGTCACAGTGGTACACATATTGTTCTGAAGTGCCTGTTAGCGATACATCTTCATTCCCACCTCAGTTTAACCCAACCTATCCTCCACCGCCTCCTACCGGATACATTGATCCTGCATGCACTGGTTCAAGAGTAGATGCAAAGTACTTCTTTGGTCGTACTAATCCTTGGATCTATTCACGTAAGTGAGCAGCTTGTTTGAGGCTGAGGGTTTTGAAGATTCAAAAAGGGGGGGGGGGGGGTACAAAATTAAAATCTTAGGAGTTACAAATTTTTTCTCTGAAGCATTGCAGATAATTTTAAAAGAAATTTCATGTATTACCATAGTATTGTATAATTTTGATAACCTCTACACTCTTAGGGATTTTGTGGATAACACTACGTGAATCCATGAAAGGAGTTTTTTTTTTTTTTTTATACATTTAATCAATGACCATAATTAAGGTTCTTTATAATTTTTCTTTCTTTCTTTTTTTTTTATTCTCGTGGCTCAGAAATTTTACTTCCTCTTCATTTTGTTTCAATAGATAGAGTATTTCAGTTGCTAACAGGCATTGTGTTGAAGTTATTGTTGTTCTTTTTTTTTTTTTTTTCTCAGAAAAAAAAAATGTGGGCATAAATTCCATTTGCTTTTTAAAATCTTTTCTTTATGGTAACAGAAAGTGATAATATTGTGGCAGATACCATGACCCAAGTTTTCTCAATCCAAGTTGCTTTTTCTCTAACTGTGATATCCTGCCATGAGCCATTAAATTTTGGATTGGAAACTAAGACACCAGAAGGAAAACATATCAAAGTTATCAGTTACTATTTGAGTAGACCAAGTCATCAAGTTACATGTATAATGTTTTTGAACTTCAGTTAAGTATGAAGTACAACATAATTATAATAATACTGTGCATGGTTTAAAAACATTTGTATTGCAAAAAAGAAAAAAAAAAACCTACTTAGAGAGTGAGTCAAGTCTGAACAAGAGCATGGCTAATAACAGATCAATGTCATGATTTGAAAATAATATTCATATTACATTAATTGAATAGAAATAGCTTTACGAGAATGAAGAGTAGGGGGCCAGAGGGGAAGAATTGCTATATTTATTAAATAAAATGGGAATATTAAATCCCAAGAAGTACAGGAAAATATCACAGAGCTTTTGAATAAGTAAATAGCTGTTTAATAAGGGTGTTTTCAGCTATTAGTCAGGCTGATCTTATTTATTTCTACAATAGACATGACAGTCCTCAGCTTAACCCCTTCATTTCTACTCATGTGTTCTCCCCCATTGTAAGAAAATTTAACAAAATGGGAAGAATCACTAGTGGATTATAATGCAATTTCATTTCTGTCTAGATTAAAACCCATTCATTGCTCTGTTTGCATATAACAATTCGTCATAATATGACCAGTGTCAGATTCACTGTTGGCGTATAGCTTACATCGTTGTGAAACTTTATTTTACGGTGACGTATGACATATATGTCAGTAGATCATCTGACCCCAGTCATATTATGGATGTACCTAGTACATCAACAGAACATTGAAGGGGTTAAGAATGTTAAACAGTGTACCAGTACTAAATACTTGGTCTATAACAGACAACATTCCAACACAAAAAAATGAACGATATGCATGTATTTTATTTGCAGAATGCAACAATGATTTCTCCTCAAACTGTCATGAGTTGGAAGCTCAACAGCAGTATCTACCAAGTTCATTCTCTAATTACTGGTACAGAGGAATGAATTCTTCGTGCATCAACCCTGAAACTATAACAGAAAACCCTCTAACAGTTAGAGCCAGATCACAGCTGTATCAAAGTATGGCTAAAGAAGACATGAATAAAGGGTAGGTATGCCTCTTGAATGAGTATGACCATCCTTGGACATTTTGAATTTTGCCCTAAACCAACTTGAGAGCAGCTGATGTTATAAATTCAATATTGTGATCAGGGATAAAGGCAGTGTCTCACCACCCAGCACTAAGAAGATGTGGAAAGCCATAGTTTTCACACCAATGGTAGATGTACTTCATACTCACTGTTGATACATATAGATCAAACACTATGTCTGCTTAATTGTGTTTAGGCCAAAGAAAGAGAGCCACATTTTCTTAATTTGTTTGTTGTTTTTTATTTTTGCCTTCCAAATGCAAGTGATTTTGTTTATATTGTTGAGACTCTTTCATAATACCACATTGTGAAGACATAAGGGTAATTTTTCATTAAAATTGTAATATTCATGAAAAAGTTTTTGTTCATGTTTTGTTTTTGCTTTGATGAAGATGTAGAAAAGGAACTGTGTGAGGAAATCAGATGGAAGAATGCTTTAGATATCTAGATCTATAAAATAATAGTGTTTCCAGTCTGGAATGGTAATAGTGTTCTCTTTAATGTGTTCCACCAATTTAAGTTCACTTTTTTTTTTTTCTTCCTTTTATGCAGTGCTTCTAATGAAAATATGTGCCCCAAGAAGGTAATGCCGAGCAGCACTGAAGCTTCAGAAAAAACTGCAGCAAAGAAATGCAGCCAACAATCAAGTGTGCAGGCAGGACATATTGTCACTGATGATGGTGATAGTAGCAACACCCCTGTTGCACAACCTCCACCTAGAACCACACCCAGAGTCAATGATGGGAGAGCTGAGCACATGAAACAAGTTTGTGTTAGCAGCTTTCTATCTCCTGAACGATTGTGTAATGATTGGAACAAACCAAAGTCTACTACACCAGTGTTACCTTTGAAAAAGCGACATGCATTACCATCCTCAGATAGTGTGCCAGTTTGTCGAAAAAAGTGGGCTGCACCATCCCCTGATAACTTTCACAAAAAGGAGAACAAGTCTTCTACAGCATCAGATATTACAAACAGCTTTCAGAGAAAACATAACAGTCCTCTTTCACCTCCAGGTATGGGTAATGCAGTGAATTGTCAGCCTGTTGATGGTACTAGTGCCGCAGCAAGTTATCCATACTACTTGCACAGCTCAGGTTCTGGCACTGCTTCACCTCTAGAGTTGACCAGTGTACCTTTGGCTCCAGACATGAATGCAAGACAACCACAAATGGACAGTCCAACCATAATAAAGAACAACATGAAATTTTGGGAGTTACAGACTCCAGATTTTCACCCATTTAGAAGAAGATCAGACCCAAACTATTCCATTAGAGAGTCAGAAGGAATCAAAACAGGTAAATTATGGGAAATGTTGTACAATTAACTGGTATCCACTCTAAATTTGATGTTTTTGTGTGTTGTTCAGGTCACTATCATTTCATTCTGTATACATCTTTCAACCTCCTATCTTCCATCACACTGTTAATAAAGTTATCAACTGTATGTTCATGTATTAGCTGTTGAATTACTCTGTGCAGTATTTTTTGGGAAGAAAACGTGCTCTCTATTTATGATGATGACTTGTTTCTTCCGAGAGTGCTAGAATGTTAATTTGGTTAAAAAATTTAAAAAGTTTATGTTTTATATTGCCTGAGCACAGTTGTCTGTTGCTTTATCTCCATTTTTGACATTTTGAGAAACATTGATGTTTTCTGTTTAGCTACTGTTTTTGCACATAGGAGATAAGACAAAATGATTTTCAAAATCTACCTGTTCGGGCAAGTGATCTGTGAAATAATTACATTATATGGTAGATTCATATGATGAATTTTCAAAATTACATTATATGGTAGATTCATATGATGATTTTCAAAATTACATTATATGGTAGATTCATATGATGATTTTCAAAATCTACCTGTTCGGGCAAGTGATCTGTGAAATAATTACATTATATGGTAGATTCACTATCCCTCTTTTATATATCTCCAAATAGTCCTAAAATAGAGATAGAGCAACAAAGAACTGAGCTCGCGATTGGTGCTATTTTGTGGTGAATTATTAATGAAAATATAGAAATTTGTTTGAATGATTACTTCAAGATACTGTTTTCACTTTCTTGTCATCAGTTTGTTTTCAAGAAAAAGATAGGAAAAGCCTGGTACAGCCAACAAGTGAAACTGAAAGTAAAGCTCTCTCAACCCATTATTATTATCATCAGCGGAGCACAGAATCATCATCAAACCATGGTTCTCCATTATCGTCACCGCAGGAAGCTGGCAGTTTTCGTAGTATGATGTGGGCCATTTCTCTAGTGGCACGAAGCAAGAACTACACGCACAAATTTATTGACTCCCACTGTCACATAGATCTCATCTATTCCCGAATGGGAGTTACTTCTGTGCCGTTCAAAGACTTTCGAGATCAAAATGCTGCATCATTTCCAGTCAATTATGAAGGATGTGTTGCTGTTTTTTGCAATCCAAAAACTTTTTCATGTCAGTGTGAGTTGACATAGTAACACAACATTTATAGTGCTAAATGTAATCTTTTAACGGTTTGATAGGAATTCTAAGATAGTTTTATTCCACATTGTATTGTTAGTTTTATTCCACATTGTATTGTTTCAAATGAAGAGTCAAATAGTCATTAATAGAATCGTGCTCATGGCTCCTTATACCCTACATTTTGCTTGACATCTCCCTTGATTTATACCTCTAAATGAATCATCAATTTTCTTTGAATGGATTTAAAGTTTGTTTTATTTAATTTTGCTTGAGAAATATATTAAGAAGTTCAGAAAATTTGATTGATCACAGAACATTTGCCCTGGCATATGATATGAAAAGTGTTGGACTTTATTAAATTAAAGAATCATTTACATATTATCTTTATACCATCAAGTATTAATTATATGGAAAACGTCCAAAAAGTTAATGAAAGATAAGTTATTTTGTTTAATGTAAAAGAAATTTTGTTTAGAACAGTGGGGAAAATATACAAAACATAACGGATAGGCTGAATCTATATATCTACATCTATCTATCTATCTGTCTGTCTGCCTGTCTGTCTGCCTGCCTGCCTGTCTAATCTATCTATCTATCTATCTATCTATCTATCTATCTATCTATCTATCTATCTATCTATTTTTTTTTTTTTTCTTTCTTTGGTAGACATTGCAGGCAAAATGATTAGCAGGGATCAGGTTTCTCCTGAAACACGTGAAAAAATTACATTTTTGTGTTCATAATAATTAGGTGTCAATGATTATCTCTCACTCTTTTTTTAAATTTTTTTTTATAGATCCCAAAGATCAGGTCTATCAGATGCTTGGTGAAGAGGAAGGTGTTTGGTTTACATTTGGATGTCACCCAAAGAATGCAACAGAGTTCCGTGAAAATCATGAAATTGGACTGAGAAGGGCTTTGGGGCATACCAAAGTCGTTGCTTTGGGGGAAATTGGCCTGGATTATTCTGGAGCGTGAGTAATGATTTTTAACGCGACGAGTCCTAGACTTTCCCTAGTGGTCATTTTTGTTTATTGTCTGTCTTCAAATGTTTTCTAAGGGAATAACTGGTGGTGGGGTTTAGCTGGATACACCCAGTCATTTCAGATAATCACTGGAAATAATAACATAGATCACAGAAGAGAGGTATTCTGGATTTTTAACACATGAAATGGCATCAGCATTCTATAAAATTCACTTTTTAAAAGTGGGGGGGGGGGGGGGGCATCCTCGGTGATTCTTAAAACG
>JBCAUA010039302.1:0-12008 GCA_038406235.1 Peronia verruculata | reverse complement strand
TTCCCTACCCACAGGAAGCCAGGGGACCGTTGAGTCACTGAAAAAATGCGGGTTTTCGATCTTCGTGTTCTGTCATCTCCCGATGCAGAACCCGCGTTTCGATTCCGGCCTGTTTTACTCCATGAGCAGACGCCATACCCATTGAGCCACTGCGTCCCCCAAAACTCTTGTTTGTTTGCTTTTTCAATTCGCTAACTTATCGATTACATTTTTTTAAATCGATACATTAAAATAATTGTACGTGCTCAAAAGACTAAACATCTACCAGTAGCTATCCTGAGATTTGTAGCGATTTCTGTTGTCAAGTACTTACAGTTGTAATCAACAGCAAAATCTTACGTGTTCTGAATGAGCTGTCCACTGGAGGTTATAAATGCTCACTTTTCTCTGGCGATGTTATTTAACAGTCACAAATGTGGTTACATTACTCTCATTTACACCTTTGCGCACCTAACCAACTGCATTATTTTCGTTCGACCAGCCCCAAGTGTCCCAATAGACCTAGTCAGGTTGAAAGTGCCATCTGTCTTAAGATAGTAACCAACAAAGATGCAAAATGTTACATGAAATATCTAAATTGCTTTTTTTCTGTGTCTTCAAAGAGAGCCCAATACAATGTTAATATTTAAGTTTGGAAGTGAATGAGAAAAGAAGAACTTGTGGAATGTTGAAGTTTTGTGGTTTTCCTGACAAATTTCATGACCAAAATATGGCTCACGGCAGCAAATTAATCCGTATTTCCAGCGAGTTTCATAAATTTTAAGTCATTGTCTTAGACCACTAATCCTCATCCATGTGACAATGACACATTCCTTATGAATGTCTATAAAACCTAATTATTTGCTCAAACTGAGCTGTAGTGAAACAGACGAATTACCATCTATTTCAAATATTAAAAGATACATTCGAGTAATGAACGGTAAACAAGCAGACAGAATTAGCTATGTGTCCATGTAACACTTATACTTACTGCGTGGTTCAGTCTGCGACAACGGGCCTGTTTCTAGATTCTGGCACCCAACTGAACTATAATGTGTCTCACAGCTCAGTCAGAGACCAGAGACCAGACTAGATGCTAATCGTCAATAGGGTGTAACATCTTCTTGCTTTGGCTAGCTGATATACGCTTGTCTCCGTTCCAGAGTAAAGCGGCCGATGACTTGCGCTAGGGGCTGATAACGGTGAAATCGTTGTGTGCCATGATTCGCCAGTTACACGATGGTCGATAGTGTCTCACTGTAGACCTGGCATAGAGGAGTTGTTCTCCTCGGGTCAAGCTGGCCTCTGATAAATGCCTCTACCAAGCTTTCCCTTGTTAACGATTTGCTCACATGTAGACATAGGTCACACCGACACGGTGAAATCTGAAAACGTTCAGTTCATGTTCACTCCGTGGTCTTTTCTGACCCCAAATTCTGTCTTTTTGGATCACGTCTACTATTGTATAACTCCTTGAACTGGTCACACGGCTTCCGAGAGATTTCCACAAGTCCTGTTCTCCAAGAGAAAACTAATGTTGACTGACTACAATTTTGACTATTACTGACATAAAGCATTAGGAATCTGGTCTGAACACGGTATGTTTATTTTTTAACACTCTGCTAGTGATCTATGATCCGTATCATCCTCAGAAATAACGAGCAGCGAGTCATGGCCGGCTGTAACATTTCTGTGACACGATCACACACCGACTCCACAGCTGTGTTGGCACACTGACCACCGGACAGCGCCGAGCTGACAGACATACAAACACCTAGCTGAGAGGGGTGTCAGTTTACACAACACTAATGCCATCTCTGGCACTGACGGAGACCCTCACTGTATCAATCCCACATAATCTGCAGTCCCAACACGAACAGGTCCATCATTTATCGCTGTCTGTCTATGCAAACGTGGCCACAGACACAATCTGAACAAATCCTTCCAGAAATGTCACATCTATGAAGGGCAATGGAAAATCATGGCCACATGCAGGCCTGAATGAAGGCAGGCTATTCACAAGGGGCCGAAAGCTCATTAAAATGAAAGGTGTAACACTCGAGTGGATAAAGCGTGCAGTAGTGAAGGCCATAACCAATGGGGTAAATCGAGAAAAGTCACATGACGGAGGATTGTTGCTCCCACGCGAATTTGCGTTTGTATTCTTTGCATGGCAGACACATCTTCACTAATGATAAACATTCAGACATGTTACACCATATAAACAAAGCCACATGTGAGTGATGTTTCCTCAGTCATGTGACCGATCTCGAAATATCATACATCCAGTATGCAACCATCTGTGTGATAAAAAGTCGGTCTGAGATTCCACATGAAGGTAATACAAATGGACCAATTGCCAAGCTGAAGTGAATGGTTGGCGACTTGTCCACTGCACACACGTAACAGAAAACTAGAGGCCAGACTGATTCATGCAGTGAGGAGCCAAGCTTTTCCCAGAACTGTAGGGTATATTTCACTCTCCACAGCATGAACTATGCATGTCATGAGACTTAAAAGTAAGGACATCACTGATAATTTACGTCAGGAAATAATAAAGAATCTTTTACAGAGAACAATTTTGCAGTTCTTCTAACTGATCTCTGGGATCTCAGAATCTAATCCGGATTGAGAATTACGTCACTGTAATATCTGGCGTAACACTATGAGCTGTGATGGTGTTAAGACGTAACAATCGATACCATTCAGGGACGTCGAGAGAAACTGCACAAGTGACATCCCATTGATGACCTAATTTCATTTCTTGCACGCCAGTGAGTGCAGGAGGCTTGTTCTTTATTTATATCGCATTCCATCTGAACATGAGAAGAGGGCGTTTGTATGTGTGCGGCGGGAGGGGGGTGTGTAAGAATAAGTTAGTTTCTTTGTTTGCTTGTTTGTTTGTGTTGGGATTTAAAGAACTGTGTCAAACACGGTAAATTACGTTTACACATCAAGAAGAAGAGAGGAAAGAAAGCGGGACAGGAGGCAGGAGCAAGGAGAGAGAGAAGAGATGTCTCCCCTGGGTTGTCGAGAATGAAACTCCATGGGAAACACCTCACCGATGGCGGGCTTACACCGCCTGCAGGTGGGAACAGAGAACCTAGAACCTACGTACAAACCCCGGGCCCCGGAGGGGGGAAGAGACAGAAGCGAGCCTGGGGAGATGGGAATGAAGCCAGAGAGGTTCTTGTAGAGGTAAAAAACAGGATGGGCTGCCAATAAGACCAGGGTGTAGTACATTTATACCGGATCTTGGAGCAAACCTCCCCGGGCACCTACGCAACACGAGTTAACTGTTCCGCTGTGAGTGAGTACAGCATGCTAGCAAGTTCTTGTCGTTTCTCACGAGTTTCACAAACGGCCCAAAGAACACCCGTACTGTACGTCACCGCTTTTGTTTGCAGTTTCCTCATGCCAGACTCGCAACATCTATAATTGTGAAAAACCCAACCGGGTCGTAGAATGTGTGTAGAAAGCCTGCCCAAAAACTGCACTTCTTCCAATCCCAAACGATAATGGAATGTACATCCATCTCATTCGAAGTTGAAGGAATATTATTTTATTTATAAATAGTTCTTTATTTACATACATATTTTCCAATGGCAAGGAAACGTTGAAATTACGATTGTCTGTTTCTTTGTGTGTCTGTTTGTTTGTTTGTGTTGGCTTGTTCGTTTTCTCACAACAACAAAGTAGGAGCACACAAGACACAGCCAGATCAACACTCCGCCAGTCTCTTTACCCAATCATGTTGTGTTTATCGCTGAAATCATAGAGACGTTGGTTTCATTTAGTGTTACACGACACTCGGTGACGTCATCACCAGCTGGATACATGTGGCACGGCGCTAAAACTTGTACAAAATAACAACAACAACTATAGTAAACACTGGCGACAAAAATGCGCGGGGAAATGTGCTCACTGTAAAGGCAGAGGTTCGTGCAAACTAGGCTTCAATAAAAAAAAAAAAAGAAAGAAAGAGACTACAGAAAAAAAGAACGAGAAACGGACGATTTTGGCACAGGGAGTGAAATGAGTAAAAAAGATAAAGAAGAAGAAAAAAAGTCAAGAGGAAAAACAGGAGGGCTGGAATTGCCAAGGTGGATTGTGGGATGTAAATCACGGATATCGCACGGATTCATTGGCGCGCGTGCGCTGCTCACGAGCAGGAAGACAGGTGTGCAGAGTTCGACCACTAGTTGATTTCGGGTCCCTCTCACATTCTTTCTATCCACGCCTCCCAAGCCACTCCTTCTCCTAGCTCTGTCTTCCCCTCCCTCTGGCCCAATCGGCAGGAGGGATTTATGGCCAGACAATGGCTGTGCCTATTTGCTCCTACCGTAACCATGAGCCAGCAGGTATGAATGACGCGGGCGAGTTGCTGGTGAGTGAGTTTGATCCTTTCTCCACACGCGGCACAGGACAACTAACCCAATGCTCTTTTAAATCAGTATGTGAAAGGCTAAACTGTTGGCAATATGCATTCTCGTAAAAAGTCTGATTAAGGCTAAAACTCAGCCTCTACCAAATGTAACTTTCACGTTTAGATACAAGGTCGGCACCAAAGAATAGCATATTAAATCATTTGCGGAGTGAAGGCAAATTGTGTCAAGTGACCAGGTGAACTAGAGTTTCTCATGGTACCCCTTGTGTTTTGGTTCGGAAGAAACTAAACCATGTGCGTGTTTTATTACATATATGAAATAAATAAATATATTTGGGTCTACGTGTGTGTATATATATTGTATCTTTGTTCTTTTTCTGTCACAATGAAGGAATTGAGTTCACAAATATCCTGTGAAATCCCATCGACACATGACCTTGGCATAGCTTTTGACTTCACTTTTTGGCTTGACCCTGTTACGGTGAGAAGGAAATTTCTGACTGAAATTCTTCACAATGAGTGACAGACACCTAGCCTGTTGAACCTACATGCTTTCCAAATAATAACAGTAATAGTAGTGAGTAGTGTTAATCATTTAATGACGTAGGTAAACGCCAGACATACTTCCGCATAGGGTTTTTCCTCAAATCTTGGGTTCTACTATTGACAGCGCTGGAGATTAGCGTTGCAAATCGGCAGAGTACTGGACAGGGGACAAAGGCTTAAGAGTGTATGTGTCTGTGTCTCTCCACTCCTAATTGTTTTGTCAAAGGTTATGTAGAGAAGTTGACAGAGCGTTTCTCCTCCACAAGGGAAAAGTACAGAATTCGGTCACCTGTCCATGGTCCTAGTGGCTGAAGATCTCCTGATGTTTAGGATGGACAGATCGGATGACGTGTTGAACGCCCGCTAAAAGGCAGCCCTGCAGATCAGGAGACATAAAAGGAAACAGAACCATCACTCTAACATTCCAAGTTGAAAAGCGCCCACCTTGCTCACATAGAAAACACCTGCACACAAGGAAATGCTTAGTACAACCCCAAGATGTACAAGTTTCACATGTGAGGGAAAATAAATGAGAAGATGAACGTTCGGAAAATAAATAAGAAGATGAACGTTCGGGATCTTTCACTCCTCAGTTATAACATTTCCCCCGTCCGTTCAACAATGTGGGATATCACAATGCCTGCTTTATTTACAAAGTTACTAAACCGCGAATGGTGTTTGTTTCTTTGTAGTTGTTGTTGTTGTTGTTGTTGTTGCTTTTGTTGTTGTTGTTGTTGTTGTTGTATTTGTTGTTGTTGTTGTTGTATTTGTTGTTGTTGTTGTTGTTGTTGTTGTTGTTGTTGTTGTTGTTGTTGTTGTTGTTGTTGTTGTTGTTGTTGTTGTTGTACTCTTCTTTTTTTTCCGGGAAGGACTAACTATCTGCGAGAAAACCTGCTGTTTTTCTCACTCCAGTGTGCTCCTTAATTATTTTGTCAGGTGTCTTAGACTTTCAATGGTGGCGAGTCGTATACCAACGATGAGCCTGGGAGATCTAGACAGAAAATGATGATGCCAGTTTTTTTTTTTTTTTTAGAATGCAGGAAACCTCTGAGTTCCCTGTAGTACGAACTTAATCAAGCCATAGCCTGACACTAAGAAGAGTAAACATCATGGATCCTTGTTGTTTGCTTGTTTTGTGTTGTGTTGGGATTTAACGACACATCAGCACAATTAAGGCTATATTGTGTCAAAGACGGCAAGGTACGTTTACACGTCAAGAGGAAGAGAGGAAAGAAAGCGGGACAGAAGACAGGAGCAAGGAGAAAGAGAGAAGAGATGTCTCCCCTGGAACATCGACGATGGCACTCAATGGGAGACATTCCACCTATGGCGGGCTTACACCGCCTGCAGGTGGGAGCAGAGAACCTACTTATAATTCTTCCTGTGCAGTTTGATTTTCATTGAAAAGATCCGATATTTTGTACCAATCCAATAGATTTGTTCCGACCACGCGAACGACTGGAAATCGCCGTCTATTTTTATTTGGGGAGGGGCATTTCAAACTGTTCACTACCATTGACATAGAAAAACACATAAAGAAAAATTCACGGGACCTGTGACAATTGTTCCAGGATCTCATGGTCGAGCGGGGACAAACGTCACCCAGTGTTCTATATGTATTTTTAACGAAGGATACAAACACTCCGGCGGAGATTTCCAGCTGCAGCTTTTTTGCTCAGTCGAACAATTATTTCAGCTACAGTGTGACTAAGCCTGCGGCCAGGTGGGCGTCCAGAAAGAGTTTGGTTGAAGACACAGCTTCCATATCTAGCACTACCGTCACAGTACAGCCACAGTCTTTTAACCACGTTGGTCCGGCCTGTTTCTGTAAGAACCAGCAGCTCTACTGGAGTCAGCGAGGGAGTCGGGCTGTGACCATCAAAGTTATCCCACTCCAACTGCGTATATCGCGAGCTCAGTTCTTTGTTGTCCTATCTCCATTTTGGGTGATTTGCAGGTATGTAAGTCATATGAAAGTGGAATAGTAAATTTAGAGCAACAGAGAAGTCAGCTCGATATGTCCTTTCCCCCCCCCCCCATCCCCGCTAAGTAAATTTTACAAAATGGGCCGATTCAGGAGAGGATTATAACGCAATTTCATTTCTGTCGAGATTAAGAGTAAGGTTTCTTCATCAGGGCTCTGTTGACGTACCGGTACAACGTATGACATAACATGACCAGCGTCAAATGCACTGACATCGTGAAGTGTACGTCACAGTAAAACCCTGTTTTACGGCGACTTGGGCTGTACGTCAGTACAACATCTGACTCCAGGCATATATGACTCACCTAGCATGTCAACAGAGCTGTGAAGTGACCTGGAAGGAGTTTGAAATCTAAATGTTAACTTTCCGTATAGTTCAAATGCTACACAATAAAACCACAGAGGATAGCTGACTTCATCTATTGTTGCTGTTGTTGTTACTGCTGTTGTTGTTGTTATTGTCCTTGTTGTAGTTGATGTTGTTGTAGTTGTGGCTGTTGTTATTGTTGTTGTTGTAGTTGTGGCTGTTGTAGTTGATGTTGTTGTAGTTGTTGCTGTTGTTGTTACTGTTGTTGTTGTTATTGTCCTTGTTGTAGTTGATGTTGATGTAGTTGTAGCTGTTGTTGCTGTTGCTGCTACTCTTGTTCTTGTTCTTGTTGCTGTCGTCGTCATCGTCGTCGTTGCTGCTGCAGTGGTTAAAGTGAAGGGAACCAAGACCAGGCAATTTAGCCGAAAGTGCACTTTATTAGTCCACATCCATTCGGACTCGATCTCTAGGAGTTCTTGTAGGGAGCCTGACTGCA
Organism: Peronia verruculata; assembly: GCA_038406235.1. NCBI lineage: Eukaryota > Metazoa > Mollusca > Gastropoda > Systellommatophora > Onchidiidae > Peronia > Peronia verruculata. The sequence goes on along the minus strand of JBCAUA010039302.1, from coordinate 4,309 downwards.
AACCGGTGGTGTTCATGTCTTTTAGCTGTAGACCCCTGGTCTGGGAGGCTAATCCCCAGAGTATTTACCAGATCTTTCTAACCTGTGTTTACACTACTCTTATTGTTAGATAATAGTGCCTTCAGGGCAACAGAGGTTTTACCTACATACTGTTCGCTGCACAATGAGTTACTGACACGAAAAAAGCAAACATAATGGTATAGTTAGTGTAATCCCAAGAGCTTTTTCTCTCTACAGTATGTGTTTTTAGTTAGTTGTGGCAGGAAGGATAAGGGCGGAAGTAATGCGGTGCAGGTGGGAAATATTATGATTTGATTCTAACTCAATAATTTTCTAATGTGGAAGGAATTTATCTTGCCATTATAGAGCAGGTCTTTGTTTTTTGTTTTGTTTTGTCCTGGTTTGGTTTGTTTGTTTGTTTGATTGTTTTTTGTTTTTTTTTTTGTTGTTGTTTTTTTTCTACTATTGGAATAAATTTAAAATCCTAAAAAAAAAAAAAAACAATAGTAAGAATAAGCATCATGTCGCAGTTTTACCAAATTCAAGAGACGCTGTTGTAATTCATTTTATTCTGAAGGCAGGTCAGCTCCCATTATGGTAAAAAAAAATAATAATAATAATAAGGCGCTGTCTATTTGGGCCTATTGTCCGAGTTTGACCTGGAGTCTATTTGGGCCTATTGATGCCTGCTGCCAGGTGCACTCCAGAATGAGTTTGGTTGAAGTCACACCTTTCACATTTACCCCCCCCCCCCAAAAAAAAAAGAAAACTGCGAACAGACGACAAAAAGGAGGAACTGAACAAGCAGTGTAATCGGGAAAAAGAACACTTTTGTGCCCTTTACTTGAAACAAATATCAAGGAAAATTCCAGAAAAAGTATCATGTGAGAGAATGTTTTCTTCTTATTGTGATGATTTTAGCAAATTTTCTTTATCATCAATTTTTCAAAAGAAAGAATTAAAGGGATTTTTTCCTCTTTACAATGCTTGCTAAAACCTTTTTTGTCGGGCAAAGGGACGTAATAGGGCTGGCCAATATGATCTCCATTTACACGAGTCCCTTTTTTGGAAGGGGCAGATCTGCAGTGGAACGATCTCCCATTGGAAAATATCGGCTGTGATCTGGCATTCAGGGGGCGGGCTCTGCCATCTGACACTGACCTAAAGAAGGACAGGCCAGCCATTGGACCTCATAGTGACCTTCCCTCCACTATCAAGGCCAGAAAACTTGTTTGGCACGGTCATGTCACATGGTCATCGAGATTTGCAAAAAACATCGTGTAAGATACGTTACCAGGTGGGAGAAGAAAAGAGGGAAAAGAAACGCTGACATTGACTGGATAACCCTTACAGAGAGGACAAACCAGCAAGGCTATGGTCAATTCGCTGAGAATGGCGGTGTCTAGGGAGTGGAAGTGAGCTGTCAACTGTCTACAACCCTCCAGTGGCGGACGGCTTCAGTCAGTCACTCAGTGAGTCAGAATAAAATCACTTGCTTTGATATAACGTCAATAACAAACAAGCAAGTAAACAAAAACAAAACGAAAATGAAAAAGACTAGATCAATGAGGAGTACACAGATTGATCAATAAGACACCGTGTAAATCTTAGGAAGGAAGAATAAGTCTTCGGCCACTTCCTATGTAGATACGACCCCTACAAGGTAGGAGAATGATTTAGCAGCATAGAAGTGGTCCTCGTTTTCTTCATTATTTAATTTTTCAGTATTAATGAATACGAGCTTGTGTAACAGCCTTCTTCCCGAGCTGGACAAGGCCAGTAAGTGCGGAAAGGAAACTGCGCATAGACCACGATATGAAGCTATGCTCAATTTGTACAACAATGTGGACAAGAGGTGAAACTAGTGAAAAAGATTCTAACATTTCCTCCCTTTCAGACTCCCTTCCTGCGTAACACAATAACGTATATCATGCTTGTTTCAAAAAACCTACATTATGCATGCGTTACAGTCAGTGGTCTCCGGATTCAATACACGTGTTTTCTTTTTGTGACGACATGATAACAGAAATTCGCGACAACTCTGTATGAGCAAAGGACATTATTTTCAACTCACAGTTACATGTATGAGCCCTTGTCAAAACCTGCTCTCGCCTTGCAAACTTACAGCCTACAACCTGACAACCTGGACATTTCAGGTAACACCTAGTCAGTACAGCCATGAAACACGTGTCATGTAAGGTATGAGGGAGGACTAGTGACCGGTACTCTGTAAGTCTCTGCTAACTAAACAATTATGTCATGGACAAGTTCTAAAAATAATTTACCTGTACATAAATATCCAAGATTCAGATTGGCCATAGAGCAAGCGCTTTCTTCAGAAAACAGCTGTTACAACTGAGTACCATATTTGAGCATCTGCCTCTTCCATGTGTTGGCTTATGGCATTTATTTCTGTCTGGAAATCCCACATCATGTGGTTATGAACCACCTCTTGGTGTTTTCTTCCAAACCTGAGATCAGGGCCAGAAGGCGGTCCAAGGGCAATCTGTCCACATTGTGGTATTGTGCATGTCCATGTGCACTAAATATGGCCTGGTATCTGACACTGCACGCCAGCTTATCCCAGAGGATTATCCTGCATTCTTACTGACCGGATACGGATCAACGGCCCAACAATCAGGGATAAGCCGGTCAGATCTGCACGCCTAGCGACCTTTGGTGACTTCTGTAGCCCTAGCTGCACAGCCTGCAGATCTCGCTGATGTAATAAACGGCCTATTGTTGGGAACATTTGGATTCCAATGAGAATATAGTGAGAAGCCAAAGTGATGGATAATGCCAACAATTTTAGGTCAAAAATTATGTCATTTTTTGTTTGTTTGTTTGTTCGTTTGTTTGGTTGGTTGCTGTTGTTTCAGTTCAATAGTTATCTAAGCTCAACTCAGTACGTTTAGTCTAATTTCGACCTGAGTTCAAGGCCACACTGATCCCACAAGCAAACTGTCCTCACTGTCATTAAGCCCATCAATCACAGCAGTGTCAACACGACGAACAACTGATGAGACCTTTGACCTACAAAATTTCACGAAATAATATTTATTGTATTCGTCATTCGCGAGTACTATTCAAAGCTGTATATGCTAACAAATTACATTATAAAAAATTTCGGTAACCCAATCGTACCGATGGAAATCTAATGTAAAATACGTAAAGTACAGCCATGATGGCTGGTGGCATTAGGCCGAACAAATGAGGGTTTCTTGGCTAGTGTTGCTTCACTTAGCAACCGCTACAGTAAAAGGTTCAGGCACATGCTAACCCTATATATTTCAATGCTTTTTCCTGCTCATTTCCTGCTCGGAAACGACACTCTGTATAATACAGTAACAGGCTACTGGGGCTCTGTCGGTGGATGCGTCAAAGTCACTTATTCTTAATATTTACAACAGAAAGACATACAGACCACATTATATCTGCAAATGAATTGTAATTGAGTTTTAAACACTAAATCATGTGCTAACTAGACCTTTATAAAGTCACTGACCATGACGACTGGTGAGGTCTTGTGGGCTAGGTGGAAAATTAAAGCAGATCACAAAGGTATTTCTTGGTAAAGTGGCCACAATCATTGGCTGCAGTGAGGAATGACCAACAAAAAAAAATGATAATGACCAAAAATGAAGAGGAGAAGAAGAGATCGACTGAGTGCCCCACATGGATGAAAGCGAAAGTCTCTGTTGGTCACCAGGTCACGGCAAAAAACCTCATAAGCTGTCGGTGCAGTAGCAGTTTAGATGTAGAAGCTATACCATCTGGCAGTCAGTTAGACAGAATCAGCAACAGTACAGTCGTAATTCCTTCTTTTCCTGTATGTCTTTGATACCCTGGAAACAAGATTCTAACAGCAACAGGTGTCAAATTACCTCTCCTATATCCACACAATTATAGTAATATGAGAATAATAGTTATTACTTCCATGACATTTAATTATGTCCTTTTCCCCTCCCAAATCCTTCGGAACCTGCCGCAAAATGGCGCTACTCTGGCTGTTACCTAAATGAGTTAGTATTAAGAAGATAACAGGATTTAGCAGCCTTCTGTAATTATAAGGTTACAATTCACCTATGATTAAAGAGACGTGTGCGGCAGGCTAGAACATTCCTCGGCCAATATGATTCATCAACATTGGAGCAGCATGCAGACACACTATTAATATGCAGCACGTATCTCAATCATGGCATGCATCCATCCATCCATCCATCCGTCCGTCCGTCTGCCTGTCTGTCTGTCTGTCTGTCTGTCTGTCTGTCTGTCTGTCTGTCTGTCTATCTATCTATCTATCTATCTA